>NIUQ01001213.1:0-33489 GCA_002796945.1 Plectus sambesii | reverse complement strand
ACAAACTATCCAAAAAAGTCCTTATCGCACCTTTCTAAAGCAGAGAACAAAGGATCATTCTTGATGAAAAATGATGTTTCGAACGTTGCGCAATGAAAATCGAATTAAACTTTGCCAACTACGGTGTCTGGGACGATTTCTTCAAACTGTTCGTAAAATTGCGAAAATACTCGCGTCTACAAAGTGCCAAAGCGCCAGGAGGCAGAGGAATCGGTCGACGTATTCGACGAGCGATCAGTCTTCGCCGTAAGATGCACGAGCGATTTCGGATCGCGAAAATTGACCGTATCGCCCGGCTTCATAGTATCCAAGAAGGCTAACTGAGCAGATGTGGGCGGCGGTGGGAAGACGTCGAGATCGGAGAGTTTTTCCAAATCGCTCATGTCGGCTTTGGCATCGCTGAGGCTGTCTTCACCGATGGAGGCCATGCTGACAATCTCGCCGCGTTCCTTCAGCTCCAGCTCCAGATAATGGCGATAGAGGTTGAAGCGCTGCTTGATCTGCCACGCGTACTGCTGCTCCTCCATTTCCAGGATGCGCAAGAAGTTCTCCAGCTCCGGAATTTCAAAAGCGTCCCACTGGAAGTAAGAAAATGCATTTATGGATATGGTTGGACTGATACGGCAGAAATCATAGTTGGACTGATTAAGTAATTCTGGCCGATTTTACAAAGATTTACCAATACGTTCACATCGCATGTTACATATTGCCGTTTTAATGCATGTAAATCTGGCCAGAATCATTTTATTTATTCAACTATGTCCTGCGCTAAACAAACTATGCAACTACTCACCAAGATGTCACCAGTGTCATTCTCCTGCAGAACAAACTGTCTTCCTTTTTTGGCGCTGCCCCAACTGAGAGCCAAGCGCAGCGGGCAGACGTCATCCGCAATGCGAATCATTTTGCCTGAAAGTTGGCAAATATTCAAAGGCATAATGCCAAAAGACCGCAGCCATTCAGCAACATACGTAAGAAGGTTTGCGTGCCATCTTCTTGCTCGTAAATGCGTTCGTAGAGCGCAAATTTGCGCGGGTTGTCGGCTACTTTGAACTTGCGCAACAGCGAAACAATCAACTGCCGTGTCGTCGTGCTACTGCTGACGTGTAGCGTCTTCACGGTATTGCGTGGAAGGAAGAACGAAGTAATTGTTCGATGATTGTCCATTGTACCCGTGCCTACAAACCGCAACCTTTTATTGTCACATGACATTTTTCTACATACGCTCAAACGAACGCAGCAAGGATGTGCAAGAGTACAACTACCGATCGGTATGACAAAGGTTTAAGGGATGGAACAGACTCGAAACTTCAAGCTCGGTTTAGTATATTTGACTATTGAAAGTAGAGTTGCAACGAAACCGAACTTGGAAATCATCAAATTCGGGCTACTGGGCTCCACCTGCGAATCGCGTCCAAAACAATCAATATTTTGATGTTCGGAATCGAAGTCGCAGAATTACATTTCGAGTATCGCTACATCTTCCAATCGAATTACATTCCATTTTAGGAATCGGAGGTCGAACTTCGGTCAGATGTTCCACCCCTGAGAAAGATAAGAGATAAGGGAGAGATGAATGTGGGCTGATTGTGCGGATCAACCGATAAGGCCGCGACGGAGGCGTGGACAGACGACGACGTCCATGGTTGAAGAACGAAGGTCGAAGAGAGAGATGCGGCTGACCGTGGCGGGGAGAGGGACGGGAGAGCCGAGGGGCGAGTGGCGATTTTGGACGGACAGACGGCGCAGACGAGATGCGCGATTCTCGCGCGGCGTCGTCGTCGACCCGGCTACCACCGCTAGTCGACGCGATTCACCCAGTTCGCCAGCGGATGTCGGCATGCGCGTCATCAAAGGATTCTGGTGATAGTTCTCCTTCGGTTCGTTTTGCTTCGGTTCAATCTGCTCCTCTTCTTTCTGTTCCATGATCATCAACTCGCAGCGGGGGTCGCCGTGCTCGTGGTCGTCGTGATCGCCATCATCGGCGCGGAGACGGCGCATCATCAAAGGGTTCTGGTGGAAGCTCTGGTTCGGTTCGCTCTGCTTCACGTTCATCGATGCACATTGGGGATCGTCATCATCGACTTGGAGACGGCGCATCATCTGATCGACGATGGCGCCGACGACAGAGTCGACGTACCGCCGCAGAAGACAGTCGTCGGCGGCCGAGAAGCGCGCGTGTTCGTCAGCCCATTGATTAGCGACGCCGATCAACTCGTTCAGATCGCTGGTCAGCTCGAGCTCGTCCACCGCGTTCATCTTCACAAGTGCTCACCAGACCACGCAAAGTCGCGCGTCAAAATGAAAGCACAACCGCACGCGAATTTTTAGCGGTGGGGAAGTGAAGCAGGATGTTGCAAAAATGTTCAAGATTTAAATATGAATCATTTTCGCTGTCGCCGGAAGGGGCGCGGTCGGTTTTGTGATTGCAAATTGACATCCGCGGTTATCCTCACTCGAGTCTCAACCTTAATATTTGCTCTCAAAGCGTCCGGTCTGTCGTCTTGTTGTTTGATCGCTCTCTCACCTATCCTTCATACAGCGAAATTCGTTTGCACCGATACTTGGGGGGACCGGCCAAAACTACTTGTACAAGCGAAATACCGTTATAAGCGAATTTCGTCGCATGGGATGATGCGCTCAGGGACCGGCCAAAATTACCGGCACAAAAAAATTCTACTGTACAACCGCCCATTGCATTTTGTCAATGGCTGCCTCAAACCCGAACAAAAAATTCGAAATGAATGACTAATTGAGACATGATCAGTAAGGAAAAACTACTAACCGGTATTAATGACGTCATAAACCGAAGGCGGGCGTTCGCCAGCAACCACGTTGATTGGACGAGTAAAATTCATGTGGATTTGAAGGTAGCCGGAAAAGTTTACTCCGTCTTCATGCTGAAACTCATTTCTTTCGATAAAAAATTAACATGAAATATGAATTAGAGTAAAATTTTGGTATTCTGCATAACAAGGAACTAATATCAGCCTTTTCAATGCGGAAAAGCACGATTCCTTGGTAAAACATTGCGCTGAGTGATTTTGAGATCCCATTCTATCGTTAAAATTTTTCAATCAGTAACAAAGGTGCAAAGAGAATACCGTAGAACGCTAATATAAGCGTATTTTTAACGCAGATACCGTCAAGGAAAACATAGCAACATACCACAGTTATGCTCAGACCGTCGGCGGAGTCGTTGTACTCCTGCACCATTTTGCGCAGGCGATCGCCCTGGAAAGCTTCTGGCCATTCAAATGGATCCTGATTCACGTAAACCTGATGAATCGATTTTGTGTCAATAGTGTCCATTGGATCGATCTAAAAGTTGCTACTTTGTAAGCAAGTTATCGTCTCTATGAACAACGAGGAAATGACAAACTTCGTCGTCTGCGCTATCAGAGGGGTTGGGCTCGTTGGGTAGGGTAAGTGTTTGCGATTTGGTCGATTTGGCCGTGAGATACGAAGCAGCAGTTTCGTTTGACTTGATACTGTCCCGCGCCGAACGGCAGTCCAGAGTGACCAACAGACGACACTTATAATGGCATGTATAATTGCAATCTGCAAACGAAATCAAACTATCATTACGAAACCATGTGGGCGACACGAAGTCGTTACTTTCGCATCTGACAGCCTGCTTGAGAAATCCCCAAATGAAGTCGCCGCACTTGTCGCACCATGTAGGATGGACCAAATGCAACTGCTCGAAGGTGTGGCCTTGGCCTGGCGCGTGCTTGCCGATCGTCACCAGATTGTCAAGCGGACCGAAGTGCTGCAGTTCGAGCGTGTCGTTGTAATTGCGTCCCGGCTCTAAGTTGAGCCAGAAACTGGGCAAGTTCCAGGGGTTGACATCGTCGTCGCCAGTCGGCGTTAATGGGTCATCCTCGCCTTCAGTGGCAGGCGATTCGTCAAAGCATACAGTAGGACCCATAGATCTGGCCCGTTGCTGCTGCTGTTGCCGCAACGGGCTGGAGGCGTTTGAATAGGCGCTGGCGACGACATCGTCGCTGCAGCGACGCGTTGGAGTCGCGGGTCGTCCCAGACCCAACTGACTGAACCAGTCGCTCATGCTGAATAAGGCCAACTTCGACCGCAGGCCGGCGAACCACGTCGGCGGCTGCTGAGTTGGCTGCTCGCCAGAGGAAGACGATAAGGCACTTGAAGTGAACTCGGATGGCACGTCGTCGACACCGCTCATTCGTGCAGTGTCGCCGCTGAAACGATTCTTCTTCTTTGCGCGACCGATCATGATTGGTAATTCAATACACAGTGCGAGTTGCAATACAACCAAAAGGAAGTTTGGCTGAAATTTTAACTGAACGCGGGCAGTGCTCACCGTTGTCAGCGATTGCGGATTCTTTGTCTGTCATCGATGCGCCAATGTTTACGAAGCAGCTGGAAGTTGTCACGCGCAGGTGTTGCGACTGTCAAGAGTCCTAAATCCAGTTTGATTTACACAACGCGCTTACAAATGAAATTAAACTATTACTCGCTCAGAGAGGGAATTTCTTCTTAGAGCAGTTGTTACATCAAGAAAAGGTGAATGTTTCGGCAACAACGGCCAACATCCGCAATGCACGCAGCCCACCCGTCGATTTCGCCACAAACCAGTTCCACTGCGTAACTTGCACGCGAGCAGTACGATTAGCAGTAAATGTCACTCAGCCGACCTTCCTCATGTAACGAGTCGTCCAATAAATAATTGCGCCCGTTCGAATAGGTTTATCCGATTATTTCTAGTTTTTTGGTATTTACAATTCTGGTTTTGTAGCTGATTAGGGCTAAAGTTTGATTTTGTGGCTAGCAGTTAATGATCTCTAATTTGAAATCGGATCTATCGCCAACAGCGCCGACGACGAGCTGCTCGGCAGATTAGACAATGGATCATTTCCGTTTTCATCAAAGTTAACGATTCAACGACTACTTTTGAAATTGAATGTGCATCTGTCAGGGTACCTTGCGTAAATCTGCATATGAATACAGAGCAAAATAGCGAAATATAGTAGCTGGAGATGTTCTGTTGACCATTTCCCACAAGGGACCGATTTGAGTTTCGCGCATTTCCAGATTGGTAATCGGATATGAAACAGCCTAATTATTTCACTTTTTCCGCACGACGACATCGTCGCGCAACGACACGCGCCCCGGGAGGCGGCGCGGGCATTTGTTGCTTTACGACTTGTTGCCGCTATCGATCGGCGTGTGTACTAACAAACCCACTCTGCGTAGCGTTGCAGCGACCGCATCGTTTTCGAAGGAGAAAAGAGGACCCGACATTCGTTCCTCATTAGACCGTCGCTGTAAGCGCATCGTCTTCCAATCGGAGAAGCTATCTTCCAGTCGAAGAAGCCGACGCACTACGAGACGATGGGACGACCGACTTCTCTGCTGTACGAACTGCAGCCAGATCCGTACGATTCGGCGACTGCGAGTCGCAAATTGCGCGTGTGTCTGTTCACCGCCGTCGCAAAAAAAATTAAAGGACGCTCCGTGCCACTAGAAAACCTCAAGAATATCACCAACTACGATCTCATTAAGAAGGTAAGTCCATTGGTGTGTGTGGGGGAGAGAATTTTCGTCGCGAAGCTGCGACCTTTTTGAGTTAGCATGGCTTGAAATGGACTTTGCGCTTCGTGCGCGGGAAGGGGAAGTACCCCCTCTTCCCAAATGATGCCGATTGGTAACCACATATGCGGCCGTATTCAGGAACGGCAAGAGAAGTAAGCTCTTGTTATTCTATGATTACGGCCCATTACAAATAGCAGCAAGTTGAGTATGTTTATAATGGGTTATAATCTGGGATTACTTATGTTGACGTTGGTAAATAGGGCCTCTGGGTATGTGGCATATGCACTCAGTATTAGACTTTATTTTCCAATAAAGCCAGCGCAAATAAGCTCGTAGGAAGTCCTTAAAATGCAAATAAACAGTTATGAATTATGTCGTCATTCCTGGAACATTTGTATAACCGATTACGTAACGCTAAATCGTGCACGTGAATAACCAGTTTCAACTCGAAGACGGTTTCGCGCAAAAAAAGTAGACTTTTTATTGTAGATTACCAAACGCTCTATAGATCTTTTTTGGATGATTGCGCAAATTTTTTTAGGTGTACCACGTAAAGGAGCCGGAGCTGAACAAGGGATCCATTTCGGACGCGATATTGTCACGAATCGTCACCAAAGATTACGTCGCTTAATCGCTGATTCGTCCAAACACTGATAACGATATGAAAGTTCGAATCTGATTTGCCAACTCAGTGTCTATACGTCCCGCAAAGCTTCAATGTTATTCTATAGAATGCAAGGAGAGTTTGCGTCACTTTTGCTTCTAAATTCCTCCGTCAAATATGGCTGCTATCTTCACTGAAACTTCTCATAGCTTTTGCATAATTCTTTTTCTGGTAAATTCTTGAAACTGTATGAAGATTTAAAATGGCGTCCAGTTAGATGCGTATTTAACGGAGTTGTTCAGAAACAAAAAGTTGTAAAACTTTCCTGCTGTCCTGCCTACGCTGTCCGATCATTGCCATTATGTTATCCTGCATGGGCGAGCTTTGGTAGAAGCAGAAACGTCATTCATGTAGCGGTCGACTTAGAATGTCGGCCTTAAGTATGACATATATGGTGGTCCTGGTGACTGAGTTAAGTTGAAAATCTGTGTTTTCCGCTGTGGCCTATGTTGGATTATGGTAGGTTAGAGAGGGGGGCTCGTTTCAGGCAATTAGAGCGCAATGTGTTATTCCTAGCTACATATCGCAGGCTGTTCGTCAATGTCATTATATTTCGTTTCACATGTTTTCGAATAAACTGAGAACGGCGCGTAAAAGTTCGTGGACTGAGAACAATCTATACAGCCTCTCTCTATCTGAAAATGGCCCTGATATCCTCTGCAAGACAGAACATAACCCCTATTCTACAAGCAACCTTTATGAGCGCCGACTGAATATGTTGACTCAAACCGGATTGTTTTATTGAAATGCAATAAAGAGAGCCTTTCAGTAGAGAGATGACTTTCAGTCCACGAACCTGTAGGCGCCGTTTTCAGTAGTTATAGGGACCGAATGAAATCCTGTCCTTTGTTGTTTTTTTGCTGATGCTTTGGTTGACGGTAAACGAGAACTATCAATACGCCCCCGTGGCTGCTGTTTCTTGCGATCTTCGCTGTAGTATTGTTCTCTTTCAGTGAGTAAGACAATAAACTTCTGAACTCTTTTCTCACAATACAGAAACTTTGGCTTATTCTGGTCAGAAGCCAAGCAATCATGGCGTGTTGTTTGCATGAGCTCATCGAGAACCCCGCACACCTTGGGCAACGCCGGTCTTTGTCAATCGAGTTCACTTTTTCGATACTTTATACAGGCAAAATGCCGAGCACGTTGAAAAATATCGAGGGAGTGAAAGCAAAAAACACAATGGGAAAAAGGAATGTTTATGAAGTCGGCCAGATCGCCGAAGGGGGCGACGAAGCAATCTCCGTTGTTGTTGAAGTGAAGCTGGCGGACGGCGAGATCGACGCGTCGTAGAGGTGCCGCATGACCGGTGGGAAAGGACTGATACCTTTGCGCTGTCCCTTCGCCAGATGTACTGGTGCAATTGATAGCCGCTGGCCCGCCAAGGACGGCCAATAATGCGGATGCGTGTTTCAATGAGTGTATGAAGTTGAACAACAAGGTGATTATCTTCTTTTCGATCTGTTGCTATGACCACGCCGAGAATACACCTGATCTATCATACTTCTTAACGGCAGCTGATTTGGCAGGGCGGTGATTGTTGGACGGAAAAATCCTGGACAATCATCAGTGTTAGTAAATTGCTGGTCAATTTACTCACGTTCTCGACGTATGAGCAACTCTCCTTCTCTAGCCGGTTAAAGACATTCATAGAACTTTGCAATTCTACCTACTGTTTTTTCTATCTAAAAAGTATGCATGCATCACAAATTAATCTGTCCAATTATACACCGGTGAGCCTAAAGCATTCAATAACAACACTGGGAAATAAATATGTGTATCACTTGTTCATATTATTCTATTCACCGAGACAGCGAGTGGGATTGCACAGCGAGAACTTTAGGCAAAGCTTATACTTTGTGTGACAGTGCGATGCCGGGCTACACGGTCCCCTGCAGTTGGCAAAAAATGAATTTTATTTTTGTCGGTGATTGCTCAGGTTACCGTCCGCTCTGCCCCACCAAAGTACAATCCCCGCCAGACGCATGGACTGAAATCTAATCAAGACGATTCTGCCAACAATTCTCGCATGTCGATTAAGCTTTGCCTTATTGCCTCTTTGAATGCGTACGCGCTTGTTTTCGCGCAGCGCTTGAAGGCTGATACCGCAAAGATAATATGATCGTTCTGTAGATTGTAGGCGCTACCGTAGCCATCGGGGACGACGGGACCGTAGCAAAGGAACGTATCAGCGACGGTGGTGGTTACTTGACTGGTCGAAAGCGGGAATCGCATGAGCTCGTCGAAGAGCGGGTCGGTGAATAGTTCGGGTGGCTGGTCGATCTTGCCGTCGGCTACCGCCTCTCTCGCCAATGTGCTCAACGCGCACAGGTGGTTGTCGATGCCGTGACCAGTGATATTCTAGAAAATATCCCCTCTCTTGCGTCATTCGCCCCCATAAAACAATACATTCGATTTCAGCGACCATCTGCCCCAAGTGCGCAAGTGACAAACTTACCTCCTCAGCGAATTATAGCTCGTGCAATTATTAAGAGAAGGATAACAATTTTTACCTCGCGGGTAACTGCCGCTTGTCGCTCAACGGCGACATCAAACTTTTCTCTTTTGACTTTCTAAATTGATCAACATGCGTCACACGGTTTAGCGCATTTCATTTTCGCAACACAGAGGCAGACAGAGGGGGCGGTCCCATAGAGGGCTGGCCCATATTACTCGAACGGATCGCTGTGGAGTACTTATGGGAGAAGCATAAATCATTCAATCATTCAAACTGCTTTTTCAAGGAGACCCAGAAGAGAAAGTCTACCAGGAAGTTGGCCCAAACATATCGAACTGAAAATACTGAATCTGAATTTGTCTTTTTTCGTCGAAAAAACTCTGAATGAACGGAAAATGAGAGGAAAGTGCACAATATTATAGTTGCACTGGTGAAATAATTTTGGCCAGTCTTCCATGCATTATGACAAGAATATATATTATATGATCTGAACTTGTAGGTATTTTTTGGGTGACAGAATTATTTCACTTGTATACATGCTCTTTGAGGCCGTAGCAAGCTCCACCTATTGTATCTCATAAGATCATTATGGTGCAGTTATCGAAAATATATTAATATCTCTTTTCGATCATTTTTTGCACAAAAATCAAGCAGACAATGTAGCCTGTAATAATTAAAACATCCTGCGACCTTTACTTCCTTTACAGTTTTTCCCTCTTTGAGCTCGCTTCGTTCAGAATAAAGGAGAGCCTAGAGTACAATCTTTTATATTCTAATGCATTATTCCATGTACTCTTTTAGCACTGTTAAATATTGATAATGGCTGAATTTTTTACAAAAATCATACGCACTCAATCTGATCTTTCCTTGTCTTGAACGCCTGCTGCGGAAAAATGTACGCCGGATTGGTGTTGACAGGGAGGGCGAGTCGAACGCTGAGGTACATTTCTGGTAACCAGAAACAGTTGATCTAAAGTTAATCGTTTTTGAACGCACGACTAACATCTATCGCTACAGTACCCAGTTTGGCTCATTTTCGGCAATCTGCTCGAGGCGCCGTTGAATACTCGAACCCTGACTGGCGAATTTTTGAACAGCTCTTTCAGTATTGGCAATCGGTACTCGTTTGGCAATAGCAATAACTTTTGCGTAGTCGAGATATTTGCTCAAAGTCGACTGGAGGTCGGGCACGGGAGGTTTGGGCAGAGGCGCCTGAAAAACGAACAAATCGAATCGATCCTCAGTTGTTCACAATATCCTGAATCAGGCTCTATAGTCGACCTGAGCAACGGAGGGATAGATACGTGCAGGCTTGCCGACAAGTTCACCCCATTTGGGCACATTTTTGAGTATTCGGAAGAATGATTTCATGAGATACTAACCGACGGGAAGTAAGACGGAATAAGGCAGTGTCGAAAGCGTTGGAAATGAAAGGACAAAAGCGGTGGGGAGTAAAGGAGGCGGTAGCGGCGCGTGCAGTGGCGGTAATTTGGGCGCGCGTGCTGTGGGGTGATTTAACGAAGCTAATTGCTTCAGTTGGTGTGGCGGACGATGATTGTGTCGACTCGAGAGATTCCCCATGACTATCGTCGCCAAATGGATCCGCCGACGATCGTCGCCCGATTCGTTAGTGCCGTCTGCTGGCATTAGCCAGCTTCTCCTGCTCATTCCTTTTTCCTTTACCTACCTCGTACCAGTCTCCCTTTGCATTGCCAATCGAAAGCGCTTCTTTGTTAACCGCTCCCATCGTACACTAAAAATCACCCATTGCTCGCTGTAACCAATAGTTCGTGCTTAAATTCACATTATAATCTAGCAGAAGTTTACAAAGCTTTCAGGGCCGCTATAAATTGGAGTTGCATGTCAATCTGTTTGTGTCGGGTTATCGGATGAGTCGCAATATCGTTTACTCCTTTCTGACTTCAGATGGACTACAAAACACTATATGTGGTGTCTGCTTCAATCGATGGGTAATTACATCGTATTCTCAATCAAATAAATGAATAAAACTAAGATTAACACAGCAAGCTTTGATGTTGCAACATAATCGTACTACACCGGTAGCTATTATCACGCCGTACGAGGACTCAAGTCCGACAACCATGAAGAAAAGTTTAAGAAAATAAAAGTTTGAAACTGATCTCATTATCTCAAATGCATTGATCATGGCCAGTTTGTCATCGGAGTGGCTTTCAGCTTGGCGACAACAATTAATTTCTATCAATAAGGGGGATTATAATCTTTCACTCAATAAAAGTTTCTTTTCACTTTTTTCAAAGCTTGACACATCTAGCGCCATCTAAACAAGCTCCGAAAATAATAAAATGGAAAAGCCTATTATACGCTTATTTGCTCGAGCGTGCTGCGCGACACGCAAACGCAGCGTGCAGCGAAAAAGTCCATTGGAAAAGCGGTTGACATCCAAGATCAGTATTTTCATTTACCACCGCGGATTGAGTGGATCGTCGCGAACTTGGAATGTTTTTTCGTCGCGAGGCCGCTGACCGGCGGGGTACTCGGGCTGCGGAAAGTCTTGCTGATACTTAAAGTCCGGTTGATTGAAGGTGGAAGCTTGGTAGCCGCCGTCGCCTCCATCGACNGCTGACCGGCGGGGTACTCGGGCTGCGGAAAGTCTTGCTGATACTTAAAGTCCGGTTGATTGAAGGTGGAAGCTTGGTAGCCGCCGTCGCCTCCATCGACAGTCCCGTATCCCTGGTAGTCATTGTTGGCGACGGATCGCGGATAACCGTCGCCGTCCATCGCGTCGTAGCCGTTTTGCAGCGTCTGCATCTCATTATCGAATGGCTTATACTCGTACGCCTTGCGCAGTATCGACAAGACGGGAGCGTAGCCCAAGTTCGTGACGCAGATGACGATGTTCAGCGCGAAGAAACCCATAGTTCCTACGATCGAACCAGCTATGATGGGGCCGAAAGCGTACGCCATGCTGTACGAGATGTCGGCGATGGCGTAGACGCTGCCGTAAACGCTGGCGTGTCTGGTGTCGACGAGATGGCCGAGCATGGGCAGGAGCGCCGTGTCGACGAGCGCAATGCCGAAACAGATGATCGACAGAGGAAGAATGAGCTGCAGGACGCTCGTGGTAAAGGGCACGATGAAGCAGGCGGCACCTTCCATCGCCAACCCCACCGCGGCCAGCAGCCACGACTTTTGCGGGAAGCGTTTCATTAGCTTAATGGTGGCGTACACGCCAAAGACGTGTGGGAAGAAAGCCGGTCCCCAGATCATGCCCGTCAACCAACCGGGCGTATCCGGCATACTCGTCGTCATCCATGTCGTGATTGTAGGCTCGAGAAAAGCCAGCGACACGTTGGCCATGATCAGCGCTCCGCTGCACACCGCGATGAGCGGGTCCATGAACAGTAGGTAGATCGGCGTGCCCTTCACTTTGTCTCCCCTCTCGTCTGTCCGGTTCTTCTCCTTCGGCTGGATCACCATGAATACCATGAAGCCGTCGATCAGACAGATTATCGACAGAATCATGAACGGCACCGGCTTGCCCGCGATCGAGTACATAATGGAGCCGAACGGCGGCGCTACGAGCGATCCGAACGAGATGAATGCGAGCGCTATGCCGAGTGCCACGGATCGTTCGTTCTCCTCCGTGAAGCGGTCGGCGATCATGGCCAAGCCGGAAGTGTCGGCGAAGGCGGAGCCGAGTCCCTGCAGCGAGCGGGCAAAAAACAGCACGCCATACGACTGTCCCAGAGCGAAGATTGCCGTGGACGAGAACATGACGACCAGGCCGATGATCATCGGCAGCTCATAACCAATGCGATCAATGATGGCGCCGCTGAAGGGGTTGATGAGGATCTGAACCAGAGCCTTGGACGCGAAGAGAAAGCCCAGCTCCGTCTCTTCGTCCTTGTAGTCCCTCTGGCCGCCGACCATCCTGACGAGAGTCGTTCCGTTAACAAATTTGTGCGTCTCGTTGTGGTAGCCAACGTATTCGACGGTGTAGGCGTGAATATCGCGCAAGTACTGGGGTACGATGGGGACGATGACCATGTAGAGCATGTTGTCGAGCAGCAGGGCGATGGACACGATCACGAGGACGAGACGCTTCTGCATCTTCGGCTCCTTGATGTGCGTGTCGAGCCATTCCTTGCACCAGTCGGAGTCACGGTTGATGATCGGCACGTTGAAGCCCATGATGACGACGAGGACGACGACGGCGATGACGAAGACGACGACGACAGTGTCTCCTGCGTGACTGGACGCGTCAGATTGCGCCGCCGACGGATAGGGACGGCCGACGGCGACGACGACGACGACGACGACGACCCACGCACCCGCTTGCGACGCGCGTTAGTTCTTCCCCGCGCCGATCGATCGTGTCCTGGCCGAATTAGCGACTACGGTAGCCCGCGGTGCCTAAACGAACGAGGATATTTAGCGCCAGTCTCCAGGGGCCGACGACGAGCAGCGGGGAAGAACCGACGCGCCAGCTCGCGGACCGTTCGTCAAACAGACCGCGCCACTCTTTAGGATGCTCCACTCAGCGACAGCAGCCCAAATTGTCGCGTCTTCGTTGGTAGAGGCGGCCCGCGCAAGCGGCGCTCAAGGAAACTGCGAAATGAGACGAGCGAGTTGGCGACGCGGGTCGGTCGGGGCTATTGGCATTCCTGAGCGGAGTATCGAATCGGCGGATGCGCTCATGGCCGACATTGCCCGCCCATAGGGAGTCAGTTTTGTCCGCTGGACGGAGGGCGCTTGGTAGGCGCCGTCAGTTTTTATGACGCCTTCGGTTGTTCCGCGCTATCGGACATCCTAGCAGCGGCGGCGTGATCGTCTTGAGCGTTCGACACGCGAGGGCCCGGAAACGCCTTGTTCAGTCAATCGACGCTCAGGTCTCCCGGCCGACGTCGCGCACGAAGAACACAAAAGCACAAAAGGGCGATAAACACAGGCTCCAGCTAGCGGCAGTGTCAGCGACACACACACTCGAACCGCGCGTCTATCTCTTAACATTCTCCACCGATCACTGTAGGGCGCACACGACTCATTTCGCGAACTATCGGCCTATCAGCCTATCGCTCAATAAACTCGGGACCCTATCACCGTTTCGATACCGTAAAAATTTACTTAGCTAGTTATCGGTAGAAGCTCGAAAAAATACCTCGGATTGTTGTTTCGTGTTGCGCTGCGGTTGGCCGACGATAGTGATGATACGAGCGCGACGGGTCGGCGTCAACGCGCTGAAACAGGGGCGCAGTTATGAATTGCCGTCGACAACCGCGGCGATAATTGGTCCACTTGAGAAGCGCGCTAATGAGCAACCTGTAACTGCGGTGGCGCGCGCGCGTACGGTAGCCGGGCGATGTCGGCTGGCCGCACCCGCTGACGGGTGGGTGAGTGAGGCGGCGGATGCGTCTGAAGACGTCGTCAGCGCTGCCTGGATACAATCGAACTCACGAGACGGAGCGCCGAGCCGAGTCGATCGCCGAGGAGGATGGCCGAGGAGGACTCCGGTCGACGGACCGCTAATGAAGCGGACAAATAGCGCGCAATTTTGGCCGATTCGCGGATTGGCGCCACGAGTCAGCCGTACCCGCGCCCACCAAGTCGATCGACCGGGATCGGCGTCGGCTGATTGCGCATCCGTCTCCCGAGATGCCCGGCACCGCACCAACTTGCTACTCGTCAGAAGATTCGATTCCTGGCGCCAGTCGCCCCTCTACCGACCCGCCGTGCACTTCGATTCGCTTAACAGCTCCGCTGGGAACCGACACATCTGAGTCGAGATATTCCCTTTCCTTTCGATGCTATATCAGACGGTTCTCACGGTGCGGCACCCCAACTGGCTCCGTCCCACGGCACTGATGCAGTAGCTGATCTCGGCTTCCGACGGCAAATCACAGGCACGGGGGTTCGTTCCTTCCGCTTACTTGGCTGATCACCATCAGGTTTACCGCCATACGATACGACAACTTCACTGAAGGAGATCGATGTGCGAAACGTCTTTGTCTGAACTGCATCTATTAGCTGTACGCCGCTGATCACATGGTTCACTTTAATAATACATCGTACGCGCCACAAATAGGGACGCTAGCACTTGCGCAAAGATCTTTTCAGCAGACAATGTACGACATCATATTTCAGTAATGTTCGAATGCTTTGAATTGGCCAGAATTATTAAAGACTGCATTGGATGGCCATCGCAAGGCCTACAAAAAATACACACGCATGGGATACGGGTCATGCGTACTTTTTCGAGCCGCGATTTGCGCAGCTCGACATGACGCTTGCAGAGAAGATGGTCGATCGGAAAACAAGAGCATTGGCTGACACGTGTGCGTTGCATCCTTCATACTCATTTTTGTTAAGTTGCTTGCGGTATGTAAAGCGCGCTGGCTCGTATATCATGAAAGCAGCAGCGGTTTGAGCCTCAAAAGAAAGCTGAAAATGCAACTGTGTATGCGCACTGCACGCGCTGCACGCCACAAGTGAACTCTATCATTTGAATGCGCATGCAATAGATAATGAGGTGGACGGACTGATGTTTGGGCAAGCCGTACAGAGCGGCGTTCGGCGACACAAAAAAGCTAGGAGCACATCTTATCGACATATCTAAGCAAAGAGAGCGTAGAGAAAAATTATATTGCATTTGATGATGGCCTCTAAAATCGAATAAATTGCTCTCAGTTAGAATTCAGATCAATCTGCGCTCGGTTCCTTATGCAACTTTTTCGTAGCTAAACAGCAGAACAAAGCGGACATTATAAGAATGTCTTGGATATTCAACCGATGTCAGGAAGTGACGCGTAATTTAAACATCATAAAAACTAGATGACTCTTTTATAAAGTTTTCATGGGTGTTGCACAATTGCAAGCGGGAAGTGTGACGATCATTCGAATTTCCCGCGTTCATCACAACTGACCAATCGTCTCACTTCCCGCCATTGTGATTGCAGTGGTTGGTTGCATTTGCAAAAGTTGCGCGAAAGACCCATATAGGTGAGGAGTAATTTTAAAGAAACAACTGGTGCATCGCCGTTCACTGCCCAGCAATTCATCGCCATCATTACTATAAAAATCATAAATGTGCCAGTGCTCTGGCTGAGAACACAACTTGAATATAGGATATCAATTCAAATCAATTCCACAACTGCAGGTGCTGCTGAGTTATAAACTGCCGAATACGAAGCAGAGCCATCAGCGACAAAAATGAATGTTCCAATATGTATATTGGTGATCTCGTTTTTTTATTGTTGTGCTTAGACAAAATGTTTGGAGTATGAGCCCCCTTTCAACCACTTTTTGGACAGTAGTCGTTGATCTTCTAAAATGAAACCAACTATTGGACCGTAGTCAACAAGAGTGATCGTTTATATTGCTCGCCAATCACTAGGCGTCCACGCTACTGTACACATTGACTCACTTTGAGCGCGCATCCTAGTAGGTGGTTGGTCTTCAGTTCATATCACGTCCTTCGTCCAAAGCGGTTGCTCGCTTTCCTCCACAATGCCATCGCCGTTTTATTACGTTTTATTTTTTGCCTTCTTCGTCTATTTTGCATTATTCATCTTGTCGTTCATAACCTGAAGAAGTCTCTCGCTTTTACCGATTCCCCTTCCAGCGGCAACAGCAACCCTGTGTCCGATATTTCGGAATGTTCACGTTTCGAATGGCCATGCGGCGTGAACAAAACTCGAGGTATCCACAATAACGTTATAGTTTATCGCAGAGGTGTCAAATGAGGGCCGAACCACCGTTAAATGTTCCGTTTTTGAGAGGCTCAGGCTTCATTCTTAACCATAGTCTTAGCCAAAACCTTCGAAAAGAGAGATGAATAAGCCTGAGATGGTCGGGCCAATTGAGTTATCTGATAATCTTAACCGCACGAAGCAGGTATTGCTGCCTCTAATAGAACACTTGCAGCATCAAAAATTTGCATTGCATGTTGAATCGCGATTGAAACGATTGTGGTTTTTACTTCTACTCGATGTGAATTAAGGTCAGAACTTTCGAAGTTGGTATGATGCAGTTCTCTATGGCAAAACGAGAATGCAAGCTAATGCATGCTCCATCGACGATGTTAAAGAAGCGAGACTTGTCAGCACGATTGCATATTTCCGAATACCGCAGCAATGTTTCGCTTTGGCCTTTCTGAATGGATGCACTTATGTTAGAGACGGCCGAGCACGTGAATCGACACGAGAACGGGCCTGCTCGCGAGAGAGCGACCGTTCTGCCGACGTTATCGATCTCGCCAGCAGACAGGCCTGTCGTCAGCTCGGCGCGTTAACGTCGAGGCCTGTTTGCGATAGGCCCGCGCTCACACATATCGCTGCGCTCGGCCTGCGCGCTCGGCCTACGTGCCCGGCCTGCCTTTCATTTACTGGTTTGATCGTGCTCTGCACCAGCGCCGTCTCGTCCGTCTGCAAAGACCGATATTTTTGCATTGCTGTCGAATTTCAATCATGTGGCCAAACATAAGCGAGTCACTTAGCACGGTCTTGTGCTATAACCACAATACGTAAGAAGAGCTCCTATTACGTTGTTATCTCGCAACTGCATTGTGATAAATTCTTGTTTGTATAGGCAAGAAGGAGGCAGCCAAGAAGCTCTTTCGAACGACGTCTTTGGTCACTACCATGGCCGTTGCGAGTCCTTATTTCTTCCTCCAGGAACGACGTGCGATGCCGTCCCCGGTCCCTACCTGGGCAACGTGCCTCAGTCGGATACAGAAGAAGCAGGTACGCTTATGTCTCGTGGAACTGTTGCAAGCGCCCGCATTGAAGAGCCCTAGTCTTCTATTCGGCTTTCGCCTACGACCGGTGTACTGGGGGTAGAACCTCATCGACACGTTCTGACACGTCCTTACACATGCACAGAGACGCGTCTCGCATAAATGTCACGTGTCTTGTTTGCTGTGTTGATTGATGCACTATTTCAATTACCGGGATCCACGCCTTTTTTTAAATCTTTGGCCTGGAGTCTTAACGACAATTTCTGGTTGTTTCAGCGAATTGGAATCAATCGCCGCTCTCGCAGGCCGACTCGTACGAGACAGAGATGATTCAGTTGGTATCACCGCCTGCAGCAGCAAGAGCAGCAACAGAAGCGATAGTGCAGTCCCCGGCGGACATTTATCACGAGATCGTCGGCGAATGCGAGCATCTAGAACGCCAGCAGGAATGCACCAAGTGCCAGTACCGCACAGGTACGGGAAACACGGAGGCGATCGCGCTGACGGATCTGGTCGATATTGTCTTCGAAGCGGCCGAGTCAATCATCCCTCGATCGGGCAACTACAAATTCGACAGTGCGGCCGAACAGATTCTCGCGAAGAAACGCCAGCAGAACAAGTCGGCTGCGGCAAAATATCGCGACAAGCAGAAGCAGAAGTCGGAGGAGCTACGAAAAGAGCAGAAGACGCTCGAAGACACAAATCGCGAGCTGAAAGAGATGGTAGCCAGCCTGGAAAGGGACATTGTTCAAATGCGAAAAGATATATTCAAAAGTATCAAATAAATAATGATGTCCATGACGAATGTCAGATTAGACTTATGTACTCGTCATATTATTTCTTTGCATTATGTGGACTTTGACCTGAGTAAATATCTTCGAGCTGTCATCGCACGTAGACAGATGTGCTCGACTTCGATATCAAATATAAGCGCCTGCATGAATGCTACTTAGCAAGTTTGCCGCATCTTTGGTAACTGATCTCTGATAGAGAAGGTGGTCCAAGAGATGTCATTATGCTCTACACGAACTAAGCGCCTTCTTCTATCGCTTGAATGTCTGTCGCTCATATTTTGTTCATATCTACTCATATTTTGTCAATTTTGTTATCGTTGTTTGTTTAATTGAGAGATATCAGGTATGTCGCACCGAAAAATGAAACTTTGTTACAAGTAAGGGCATATTATAAAGTATACACAGCTAAATGTTGATGTTGCCGAAGAAGTTTTGGCAGAAATTTGAACGTTCGAGCACAAAATGATGTTCTTTAGGCCACACTGTAATGTCAATACAGAAACGATAACTGTGTAAGCACAAATTTTTTTCATAACTGTCCACCACTTGAATAGACGACGGAGGGGGCCGATAGGATGTGATGACGGGGAATAGCAGATGAGCGCGACTGATGTGGTAACAAGATCGATTCTCCAAAAGCGTTGGGTAAAATATTCGGCGAATGTTTAAAAAAATCAATTTTGTTTGAATTTTCGGTTTTCCGTCGGAAATGTACCCGACGCTTTGTAACAACCCTTAACGAATACCTTAAGACCTCTACAGTTCCTTAACCTACTGAGACATGATGAATTTCTCAGTGAAATGCACAATGGACTACACACTAATATCTGGTACGCACGCCGTTGACAGGCACTTTCAAGGCGCTTTACAAGACAATCGACGACAAATCGAAGAACTTCGGCAACAAGAACAAGAGTGTCTCAAGACTATGCCACATATTGTACAGAAAGGATTATTGATGTTCTTTTATTGCCTATTAATAACACGATATCCACAACTTTTATTTTTTTCTGAGACTGTCTCTATAGCAGAATTTATGATTCTTATTCGATGATAATGTGTCATTGTCAAATCAAAATCAACATATCATATCATTAACCGACTGCAAAATGATGAGATATCACTAATCCTTCGCAAGTGTCGTGACTCGTATCGTCTGCAATCTCCCGCATTCTCAAAACAAGTTCAATCCGAGACCGGTAATTTTTTCATGGCAATATCCGTCATGAACTTGTTTTTCAATCACGCCATCGAGCGTGCCGCTATAGAGCACATCATCTCCTGAAATATGACGAGAAGTTCACCATCTCGTCCCGTAAATTCAAGCGATCGTCCACCTCCTTCTGCCCGGTGAGCAGTTCAAACACGCCGTCTCGCAAGGCATCAAGACTATTACTTCATGCCCAAATGATACATTGATCACAGTGACTCGTATTGCGCCACTGAGAAATAAACGCTGGTTAACTGTCGATTCCTTTGTATTCGTCTGTATTGGTCAAATGTCAGTTTTGAAGTCACTGATGTAAAAGTTTGCGTTTGTTTTCTATTCTTATGTAATCCAAAAAAGAACCGACGTCAACGCTCATGACATCACTGAGACTATCATCCGTAGCGATGACGTCATGCACCTCTCCTGTCTCATTTACGAGGAGTGCTCAAAAATTCCCCTAGAA
This sequence comes from Plectus sambesii, assembly GCA_002796945.1. NCBI lineage: Eukaryota > Metazoa > Nematoda > Chromadorea > Plectida > Plectidae > Plectus > Plectus sambesii. The sequence continues at coordinate 13,619 of NIUQ01001213.1, read as the reverse complement.
TGCCATCCGTGACGCTTTCACCTATTGTGAGCAAGTAAGCGTAAGACCGTCACAGTTATAGGCATCGTCCACGCTCACGACTTGTCGCGAATGCAAGTAACTGACAGTTAATGAAAGATGGTTGCGCGAATGCTCTAACGCCTTTTATCCGCACGCCGTCAGGCGGCACATAAGTAATGATGATCGGAGGCGGCGACGCTATATTAGCTGATCGCATACTAACACTGCAGTGCTTTTCTTAGTATTCTATCTGTACACCTAACGAAGTGCGACAGTATATATCATTTCCAATTTAACAAGGATACTTTCCACTTCAAAATGGACGTGTTTTCATGTTGATTTGACTGGAAAAGTGTCCTTATTAAAGTGAAAATGGTAAAGAAGGAGCTCACTCACTATTTAAAGGACTCGTTTGTTATAGCTTTGAGAGTGAGTGTCGCACTCATGTACGACTTCTTGGACATCAGTCGTTCCAAATAACATCTTTAACTCAATGTTTCCCCTTTGTACTATCAATAAATGAAAATATTACTATGCCAGTTTGCCGACTCGTCAGTGTTCACTGCTTTTTCTCATGACTTTTAATCGTGTTTACCGCATAGAAAATCATTCAACGAATAATCTTTTATACGTCAACACTGTTGTGCGAGCATAATCCGTTGGCAACTGAAAACTGCAGTTGGCCATTGATTAAGCCGTTGACTAGGTTGGCATGAACATGGCCCTCGTTAAAATGGGCTAAGAGAGGCCGATTGCGCGTGACGTCAGGGACGGCAAGCGAGTGCGATCGAACGCTGCCGCCCAAGGGCTGCTTCTGGTTCAGAGTAGATTGGGAGTCACCGCCTATCGACCTGTCGAATGCGCTTACAACACTTCCTTCCGTAAGCCGACTGCTGTTCGACTGTTGCAGCTGCGTGTTCTGCAAAGAAGCAAAATAAAAAACTGCACCACATCAATAAGAAAGAGCTCACCAAACGTCCGTACAAGATCCAGTTGCTCGCCGAGTTGACGTACGGTAGTAGATGGATGCAGTAGATGATGTACAGCAACGAGTCGCTCGCTTCTCCCGTCGACGACCCGTACATGCTTTGAACTATAGCGTACATGACGCTCGCCCAGTACGGCGTCCAGCACACGAAGTAGCACACAGCAATCAGCGCCGTGTAGATAGTGACTCGACGTAGAGGGATGGCGCTTCGCTGAAGCTTACTGTTGCGGGCGTAGAGCTGCGTGATCATTTTGGCGTTGAAGCCGACGATCAGCACTAATGGCACCAAATAGCCGAAGACGAAAGTGCTGACGGTGAACCAATAGAACACGGTTGGCGGCATCATGTCGGAGCATTTGAAAACGCGTACACGTGTGATAACATTTTCGGCTTTGCGCGCGGAGTGAACGAGGACCTCGACGGCTTCGGCGTGAATGAGCATGGGCATGAGAAGAAGAACGGCGGCGACGGCCAGTGTTGCAAGCAATACAACCGCCGTTCGCCTGCTGCGCAGATTGAATTGGTGAGGATAACAGACGGCGACATAGCGATCAAAGCTCATCGCCGTGATGATAAAGGTCGACGCGATGCGGCCGACCGACCCGAACACGTGGTGTATCTTGCACACCACCGTGCCGAACAGCCAGAAGCCCACGATGCTGTCGACGATCGCCGGTGGAAGCGAAAGCGACATTAAAAAGTCCACCACACATAGCGCAGCAATATAGAGAATAACAATGTCGCTCTGATTTTTGTCGGGACGACCTCGTCGTTGTCTGACGAAGCCGCAAATGAGTGTCAACACCGACGCGTTGCCGCACAAGCCGACGACGAAACAGACGAAAAAGGCGCAAATAACAGCTAGCACTTGTGGTTTGAATGCTTCGACCGGTGGATAGACGTTGCGGTATGTGACGTTGGCGCCAAAGTTCTCCGGGCATACCGCCGGATCGATGCACGCCTCATTGTCATTCGTCATCAGTAATAGACTGCTATCGTCGATGTTGTATGTGGGCTGGAAAAAAATATCACCCATTTCAGAATAGAATGCTCAAGTTGCTGTGGCTAACTGCACAGACCAATGAAAGCAGTCAGAATAACAATTGTGAAATGGCCAGAGGGAGAACGCCCGAGGGTCGAAGGGGGTTTGCTTAATCCGGCTATCCCAGCAACGCAGCCGCGTAAGGCGCACCGAATTATTCTACTCATAGCGCACAAACACCAACTTCGACCTTAATAATGTGCACGTTCAATAGCTGGCATTATATTTCTATCCTATGAATATCTGCCGTAATGGAGAGATGTTCTACGTCAGAGCGAGACAAGAGTGGGATTAAAGAGCGACCTGATCAATCGACACGTGGGAATCGGCGCATTTGCTGCAGCGCAAAGACAGCTTTTAATTAACTACAGTGATCAAGATCGATCGGTCGAATTTTCGGGCGTTCATTTGCCTCGCGCACGTATAACTGGCGACTAGATATTCACTTGGAAGCTGTCTCTACTTAAGTCGAACGCGCTGACATATGGGTAAGAAAGAACGCGCGCAACAGAGCGAAAAACGAGTCGCGCTCGCAGAATAACGGCACCGTCTAATTGGCCTAACTGTGATGATTTCAATGAACCTGGGGCTGATTCGGAGAGCGCTTTGAAAAGAACGCCTCAGTAGCGCCTTTATTGGTTTCCTTCGAAGCGGCCATGCGAGAGTCGGCTTCGTTCGACTGGAAAGAGTTGATGTCGGCGTTGCTAAAGCTAATATTAGGAGCATACCTGACGCATCGGTGGTCGGGTTTACTTTGCAGAATTGCAAATCGCCATTGGACACTATGAGAGCATCTTAACAGCCAGCAAGAACTTCCGTTTTTCGCCCGCTTTTCATCAAAAAACATCACGAAATGTGAGCGACATAGCAAAGCAATATATTTCCTCCAATGCCTTGACGTGCAGTTCAATAAGTTTTCAATTCCGAAGACAAACGCTCATCGATCGATAGACCGGTCCAGCGTTTCCGAATGGAATTATGTCACTCTACACTCGCCTCATGTTGGTTGGCACGAGAAACAGAACGACCATGAATTTTTTGGTCGGCTGCTGCTCAAGCCTCTCAGTTGAGTGGGCGCAGGCGGCGGTGGCGCGCATCAAATCCAATCACCAACTGGGCGGTAGCGACGATTCCGTCGCTGATTGCGAATGCGGCTGCTGCTTCCTTATTCGCGACTTGAAAGCAGATGTTGCAATGTATAAGTAGTTGGGAGAGCGGACTCGAGGGAGTGTAGGGGTTTAGTCTACCTGGGTAAGGGTGTACAAGTGGACGTCGGTCGACACATGAGGATACGTACACACAAGGAGTACGCTCCCACTTTATTCGATGTTAACCTAAAAAGTTCCGCCGTTTCGTGGCGGAAATCCTTTAATGGCTCCTCCTAGCATACAGCCACCTCTGACAGCGTGCCAGGGGCTGCTGACCCTATTCGGAGGATACGATGCTCAACCTACTCATACCCCACCCACTTCGACTTCTAGATCCTGGTCTCGCTGAGTCCGAACCGCGACTGGCAAGCCAGAATAACACATTAATACCATAGCAACTTGTCGATTATAGCACAGTAGAGAAAAGCATAGCACGGCAAAGCTTAGCTTCCTATTGCTTAAATTATCGGGTCACTTTGTGCCCTAAGTACAAGCAATAAATCGACAAGTCGCACTCACTCGCTTGATTTTAATGGCATTCGAGCCGAGCTTAAAAATATCGACGACGACGCCCACACTTGTATCCATGTTGCTCATTCTTGCAGTGACATGTGGAATCATTCATTCGTGTAATGTCATCTGTTATCATACGTGCATGAACACCTTTTCGATGCCGGTGAATGATTTACTTCTTGGAAAAGAGCGACACGTCATTGCTTGTGGCTGCAGTGCGCAATTTGAACAAAAAGGCCGGTAAATCGAAAATTAAAAGCGAGTCAAGCTCTACTACTAGGTCGGTTGCAGTCAGAGAGCTGGAACTAGTTTCTTTAGAACCAGAGGCAGTGGCTTTCACTTAAAACCGGATACGGCAAAGCTCACAAGTAAACATACATGCAAATTGCTACCGTACGTTTTCAAAGGCAAAGAAATACGCAGCGACATTGCAAATAGGCGACTAAAGTCAAGACAGCGAAAAACAGCTAAAAACAAACTGCCGTGCTTTCAATAAAAGATACAATGTGCAGATGCTGACTGACTGCTCGTAAGATGATAAGGCGACGGCAGTAAAGAGAGGCATCGAACGGTTGGCCCGGGGGACCCTATTTTCACCAAAGCTCAGTCACCACAATCCTAATTCAGCTGGCCAAGTGTCATATTGAATCATAATTATCTCGTATCAAAGGTACGAGACGCAGCAGCAAAACTCAATTCGAATCTCAGTGACCGAACATTAATGAAATAGGGTGTCGTTCGCTTAGTCGTCGCGAATCCAATGGTTGAGTTCGCGACGTCGAGGGGGGTACTCGACGGTGGTCGTCTTGGACGAGTGGTAGGAGGAGACGAGAATGTTGTCGGCGTTTCGTCCGCGTCCCTTTTGGTTCTTGTCGGGTGACGGATGGTCCGACGAGCTGCTCGTCGACTGCGGGCTGGTGATGTCAAACTGTCGACGTATGTGGGGCTGGCCGTAGCCGGCATTGCGGTACGGACCGTAGCCGCTAGTGTTGTTGTCCTTCCCGTACTTCAGGTCGTCGGAGGTGGAGCGCTGCTCGCGATCTGCAAGTGAGAGAGACAGACGGTTTTTCGCTGACGAAAATCGACCAGGGCCTATTTCGCAAACTATTGCAATTGTAGAAGTGGGGGGAGGCATGCAAGCGCGATGATTGACGAGGATACCGTAATTTGGGGTTTTCTGATCAATCAGGGCGCATGCCACTCTGCAGTTACGGTAGTCTGCGAAGCAAGTCTCGGCGCGTGAAGTTCGAACCGCGATTAAGATAGCTTGGATCGTACTGGGTGTCGTACATCTTGCGAGTCTGCGCCGGACTGGCAGCCGGACTGATTAGCTGAGTGCGATGCGGCGGGCGGTCGAGGTCGGTCACAATTGCCATGGGCTCCTCGGCGGACGAGTAGCCCAAATCGCGCTGGCTGCCCCACTTCGTGCCATATGGAGTCACTGCCGAGTCTGAATAATAATGTAAAATCGTTTTACTCTCCTTTACCACAGTTTCGAGAGGGGGAAAGTCATCGAGTTCGCACGGTTTCGACAGTTTCGATCGTATATACAGTCTCTTCCACTCGAATGAGCGTCGTGTATTCGTCAATGAGTTGCCACTCGGGCGCACCTTTGCGTTCGTACTTGACGGCGTAACGGTCGAACTCGGGCACGGGCGAACCGCCGCGAGGACTGACGGAGGGACTGCGGCTGGGCACGCTGAGCTTGCGCCTCTGATGAGCTGGTCCTGAAGCGAATTTGTAGGGTTAACTCGTGTACTGTACAAGTTCATACGACCACTGACCGTAGCCCGCGCTGCGATGAGGGACGAGTTCGCGCGGCGACGGTGGCGGCTCTTCGATCGGCTCGGGCGGCTTGACGACCACGAACGGCTTCTTAGCTGAAGCGATCGCAGGATGTGGGTAGCCGTAGTGGGTCGTGCGCGGAGCAGCAGCGCCCGTATCAACATTCAGGCTTTGATCACGCGCGACGACAGTTGTGGTACCTTTCTTAGCGGGCGGAGGGACCGGGCGTGGCTCGATCTTCGACGGCGTCCAGCCAACCATGCCGATGGCATTCAACGGCTCTCGCTTGATGTCCTGCAATAAAGAAACGAGCTAGAGCTGTTGCGCTATCCCTGTGACTCTCACGCGGAACGCATCCTGAGCCAGATTCATTCGCTCCCAATGGTTGAACGCAGCCGAAATGTATGGGATGCTATTTCCGTTCAGATTCCATCGACCTAAAGAGACGCATCCTCGCTATTACAGTAGCTTCGAAATGAGCGGATCAAAAAGCGACGCGCCTTCGAGGTCGAGGTAGCGAAGGCGGTTGGGACCGCGGCCCGTGACCACGCTGTTGATATGAAAGTACTTGATATCCTTATTGCTCAACCCGTAGTCGGGCATAGTCAGGTACTCGAGTCGATCCATTGCGGGCACACTTTTCTCCGACTTAAAATCCTTGTCCAAGTCGTGCAAGTTACCGACTACAGTAGAAAAAAGTGCTAGGAGTTGAAGAAGAAAAAAACAAGAGGTAACTTACCACTGCGCCACAGCCAGCGTTTCTCCTCGATCGTCTGGCGATACCAGTGTTTAGAGCCCGTTTTACCATCGTGCGCCACCATTGTCTTCAACCGGATCGCGAAAGGCCAGCTAGTGCGCCAAGCTACTAATCGCCGGTAAACAGACTTAAAAGATAGTTTGTTCGCTACTTTGCCGGGACTGCCGGCATTTCTCGTTTCCCGCAGGCTTTTAATTCCAAATTCTGTGCTGAAACTCGGGTGGGCGGTGGCGGGTTTATTCCGCGCACAAAGCCCCACGCTCCAGAGTCAACAGTCTTGAATAGTGCACTCGCGACCGGCTGCTAGCTGCTTGCTTGCTCCCCTCCCCACTCTACCCTTTTGACGCGCAACGCGACCAGATTTGCCCCCACCGGCTCCCTTCATGGGTCGCTGCTGCTGCAATAACGCGCTTTGATCACTCACTCGCATATGTCCCTTTCCGCCTCGAGTGCGAGTGGGATGGTATTTGTCCTTACACATATGACACATTCAGTCGACAATTGAAAATGTCCCAGAGCAGTTCATAGACCAAGGCGCATTGATCGCTTCGTTTATTTTAGTTCATTGCTCATACAACTTCATTCACTTTTTCATCGGGTAGCACGGCGAAGCTTTCGCACATGATTATACCATTGTTAGGGTAATCACATAGCGCCTTCGTTAGGCCGTTCAGGCGATCTAATTCTCCTCATTTGATACCTTGGGCGTATTTTCAGTAAGCAGGCCCAAAAGTCGCTCCCTTAGCAAACTGTTGTGATTGTTTACTTCGCGCAAAGGACATGCGAACATGGAGAAGAAACAGTCGCCAGTTCAATGGTATAAGCGTATCACTACTGACTTTGACCCGAAAGTCATCATCGCAAGAACTGCAGCAACTGCAAATACCGTGAGGGAGACGTGCTTTATCACACCGAGAGAATTCTTTTACACAGTCCGACAATAGAACTCGCAGTAAATCACAAGAACAGATTGAGAGATTGTCACCAGCAAAAACGACAATCACAGCTCAGTAAAGTTCAGTTCGAAGTAATCAGAGGGCGAACAGATGAGTGATAGTATGAACAAAATGCGGAGGAGTCAAATAATGCACTGCTTAGTCAAAATTTTCCTTCAGTTCACCGGAAAATCGAATTTTTGGCTTCACCACGCCAAGATTCATGTACAATACGTCGCAAATTTTCCACGCATTAAATATGGAATCTATCACAATTTCGGCAAAGCCATTGTGAGCCAGCATATCGATGACAAAGCAAAGTGTTTTTCTAAAGGTACTACGGTATGAATTTCCACCATTACCCCATACAAAATTTTGACCATAACATTTTACTATTAATTAGGGTGAGCCGTCAACTTTGGGAAGAAGTTGAATAGATTGCAGCAGTTAGGCGTCGAAAATGCTTCGTAAGCGCCACCACTATAAAACGCTAAAGTGAAAGAATGAATAATGCAGTGTCGATATTCATATAATAAGCTCAGAGGAGATATTTGGCAATTTGCCAAGCATGTTCGACGCCTCAAGCGAGCGGCAAAGAATCGCTGGTGACGCTTGCACGTGGGGTGCTCAGCTGTCGTGATTTCAGTTCCGTTTCCAACTCTCGTAGGTTTTGCTCCAGTAAGGCGACTTCCTCGATCCTGCCAGCTTCGGCTGCTTGCTTCAGATAACTGCAAAGCCATATATAGTCAGAATTTTTTAATTAGCAAAAGAGAGCCCCAGGGAAGAGCGTAGCACGCTTAGTGTGGAAATTAAATTGAGCACGTTCGCTGCGTGGGCCACGCTATTAGCCCTTATCTCTACGGGACCAGCATTTCGCATTCTTGCTAACTAAGTAATTACGACTATACAGCGAAAATCATTTCGAACAGAGAAAGGAAACGACATACCCTTTAATGATAAGAATTTGCTGTTGTAAGGGGTCGATGGGTTCTTCTTCTTCGAAAGGATTGTAGTGAAAGATCGGCTGAAGGTTGGAGGGATCGGGCGTCCAGCCTTCCACCAAACGATCGTTGCCGAACGATACACTCGACTTCATCGCCGCCGCCGGTCGTGCCTCGCTTGCCGTTGAGTGCAAAGCAGCCCCCTACAATAGACGCAGTTCAGTTGCTGTTCGCGAATATTCTCGTCCATGCAAACACGGTACAGTAGTATTCGTTTCTAACCAGTACTCAGCTTTTACCGGTAATTTTAGCCGGTCCCCCAAGTACCGCTATAAATGATTTTCACTGTTTTGGGTTATTTTCGAAAAAGTGCCCTCTTAATTTTTTTTCTCTGTATAGTACTGCATTCCTGTCTCAATGACAGACTATATAATAGTATAAACAAAGATGGCCTCCGTTTTATCTCAGCCCCGCTAGTTTCCCTAATCTGCTGTTATTAGGATGGGAACTGTAATGCTAGGAATAAAAGATGTCATTTGGGGGCGGTTATTTGTTAAGACATATTGATCTCATCGATAATTCATACATCTATAAAAGTACGCGCCCACACATCCAGAGACACATTAATAATTCCAGAAATTGCTAGAAAACCTTTGCACGAAAACACAACTAATACTTGACTAAGTATTAAATTTCGCCCGCGCCGAAAAGCATTTTTCTCAAAAGTCTTTCTTCATTAGTAGCAATAAGCAAACCTTGATTGCGGTGGTGGCTTGAGCGCGTTCGTCTTCGATGCGGCGTTTGAGGCGAGCCTTATGTTCGTTCTGGAGAGTTTTGTAGTCGTCGGGGGACGGCAAGGTTGGCATGTAAAGGAGCATTTCGCGTAGAAAATCGGCGGCAAATGAGCGCACATTGCGCTGCAGCAACTGCTCCCGCGGACTCGGTGCTTTCGTCGAATCGTTCGCGTCAGCGCCAACCTGAGCCACCTTCTTGCTGCAAATCCAGCTTTCACCTTCCACGCTCCCTAACGCATACGATATTTACTTTCATCAGCAGATTTACAAAAGGTTCCCCACAACCCCCACTAAAGTCCGCCCAACACACATCATGTCATTACAAATTGTAGAAAGTTATACGATGTACCTCACGTGACTGTACTTAAAGGGGAACTGCGGTTACCTCTAGCCGAAAGAAGTTTGCCCTATATTGGCTTTAGCTACCTATGAACAGCTCTTTGACGGTTAGCTAATTACATTATAAATACAGGATGGCCCAAAAAACTCTCCCTCGATCATAAATCGCTTCGATTTGACGTGCCGGCTTGAAAATTCAACTGTAAATACACCCAGTGATGAGCTATTGGCCCACTAATTGCTCATTACTAGGTGCATCGTCAGTAAAAATTTTAGGCGGGCATGTCAAATTCGAAGCGATTTATGATCCAGGGATAGTTTTTTTGCGCCACCCTGTAAATATGATTCGCAGTCAGCTTGGCTCAATAGTTGAAAACAATATACGGTAGACTTCTTTCAACTGAAGATCACAGCAATTTCCCTTCAAGCACAGTGGATTGGTGATATGTATGTTCCCTTCCCCCCTTTATAATTTTATCTCACTTTACGTGTCTCACTGTTACTCCGCCTAGCACTACTCTTAGCTATTATCGTTGACCTCCAATATACCCATATCTATAATTGCCAAGCCGACCCCATGATACTAACGCTTGCCGATAATGCCCATGCAAACACTAAACTCGCTCACCTCACGAAATCAATTTGCTCCTGCAGTCGCCCGAGTTTCACCCGCAAATCGCCGGCCGATTCCAAACTGTACATAGATTCTCCATCGCTGCAAGAAACGGTGAATTAGATGAGTTAATATGTATGGAATAAACAAATAGAAGACAGTTGGAGCCGTATTCGCCAATGTAGAGACAAGCAAGCTTTCATAATCCAATGATTAAGAGCTATTATTATAAATTTAAACTACCCATTGCTCTATTTACATGGTCTTAGGTACCTTACCCTGACATAGATGAACATAGTCCGACTCTATTCGTAACTAGAAAGGACGGAGCAAGCCCAGTCGGACTACACAATCCATTCTCTACTACTCTCACCCCCCCCCCCCCAACTATCGAATAGAAAAAGTACAAAAAAAGAAAACGATTTAACGAACTTGAGAGATTCAGCCATACGGCAGTAGGAAGGATAAACGTTGGCGGCGTCGGTCATGAGCGAGCGGAGGCGGTCGTACATCTGGACGACGAGCGGGGGAGTCGCTCGCTGGTCCATCATCTGATCGCGCCTGTCCAGCAGTCCCTTGCACGCGGCGCAGATGCGTAGGTGATCCTCACCTTCCTGAAACTTCCAACTTGGAACTCTGCCAACTTCTCACCTGACACTCTGCCAAACTTCCACAAATCGACATATAACAAACATCCCAACCACCATGCAGTTCTTTGCTCGAGTTTTGTGATAGAGTGCGGCGTCAACGAATGTTTCTGACCGTCAGTAGAGGCGAATAAAGGGCTAGATATGGTGGTGGACAAAAGTTATTGATACACTTGTGCAGGGATAAGGAAAGTTACTATTCAACCTCACTTTTCAATACTTTCTTTGTTAAACTTTTTAAAATTGGAGGTCAGAATTTGACAGCATGTTTCACGTCTTATATCGAATCTTTTTACGCTCCTCTTTCAACCGCAATCTTTTTAAATGAAAAACGAAGCTGAAAATCGACTTTCCTAACACCTTGCTCAGGAGCTCAATTACTTTCGGCCACCACTGTAAGTATAAAGCGCGCAGGGTACGCGGAAGAAGAGAGGACCGAAGGAGACAGGAACGAGAACAAGGACAGCGTGCGCACAGGGACGGGCGACATCGCAGCGGACCTGGTTCAGCAATGAGCCGAGACTGACTTCCGAACCGTCGCGCTTCATGAGCGACAGCGTAGCCGAGAGAAGCTTCTCCGTCTTCTGCTTCACGTTGCGCACCGGGCTACTGCTGCTCGTCGACTGCGCGTCCTTCTTGCTCCCCGATGATGTCAGCGACTCCTGCTGGTGTTCCGCGGCGAACGCCGGATTGGTCAATTTTCCTACAGTCAGATGGTCAGTGGTGATTCGCGATATTCATCATCGTAATTTCTTAAACAGTAACAGAGAGCCGCAGGGAGCATCGTAGCTCGCTTAGTGTGGACAACTAAATTGAGCATATTTGCTGCGGCCTTCACACTATTAACCTTTACCGCTGCGAGCCCAATACTTCATTTTCTTGCTACTGATTAAGAAATTACGACGAGAGCCACATTTTACATTTACATAATGTTATAAAATTAGCTGCATAGCGACTTACGAGCAATGACAAAGGTGAGAAACTGAGAGCAGGAATGACAGATGACCTTGCCGCACAAACGACAGTGGTGTTTTCGTCGCGCTAAGGAGAACTTTCCGCCGCATACACGGCAGTGCGACGCGTCCGAGTCGCTCGCCCACGGAACCGTCTGCCGTTCAAAGGCTGCAAAAGCGTTCCAGTCAACTTCAGTCAAAACAATCGGCTATACCCACCTCTTCGCTTCGTCGGGTCTTCCGGACAGTCGCTGACTAATTTGTCCAATCGAATGATCAGCTTGTTGGTATCCACCGCTACCTGATTCACGCGCGAGTCTCGCACCGAACGAAAGTAATCCATGTGTCGTGTAATCTTGCCTTAAAGCGATGCTAATTAGAATGGCTTCGGAAGTTTCATCATAGTATTTCATCATATTTCATCCCTTCTGCATTCAAATTCGTCACATCTGCATTTGATATGAACGCTATACTAACAGAATTAAACGTAAGACTGACGAATTTGAATGCAAAAATGGCGAATTATGATGAAAGATCCCTGCAAGTAGATCTTAATAAGCACCTATTTCTTGTGGGATATCGAACTCTGCCGAACGCGTCGGCTCGTTCAGCGAAGGCGCCGACAAAGCGATTCCAGAATCGAGCGCGAAATTTGCGTCGAATTGAAGAAAGCGCTGCTTGGCTCGGCCGAATATGCCTGAATAAGGTTGCTTCGTTTCATAGCTGTCGTCATAGGTTGGGTCGGCATGACCCATGAGCGTATTATTTTCATGTGTGAAATGTGTACTGCACAAATATTTAAGGAGTCAAGATTAACTGGGAAGGGATATCTTTCGAAAGCTGATCAGCCAGCTTTCGAACGAACGCCAAACGGTTTCATTGATGAAGGCGACTGTGAAAACGACGTAATTACATGCATATGCTAACCGTCTTTGTATTACAGCTTTACAAATCCAACAAAACTCGGATATAAGCGGATTTTTCGACTCTCCTCGCATTCTAGTCATTCATCCATTTTAAGGTACGTTTTAAACTCACATCAGACAAGCACAGTTTTATGCTAAATATGAGCGCAATTCTTTAAAAGTAAATAAATAACCGAGTTTGCTCCAGTTCGAAACCAAAGTAAAAGTGGTTATATTGAAGTTTTGGGCCGTATTAGAGCCATGGCTTGGCGATATGTACCTTTGACATGTACGAGTACATCATCTTTGTCGGAGCGTTCGCCATGCGCCTCAATGACATGCGCTTGCAGATGAGAGACATCACCCAAGTCGAGCAGACAGAAGGGACAAAGAAAGCCCTGGCGTATTTCGACGAAATCGCCCATCGCCCAATAAATGCACCCTGCAAAACGAGGCGCGGCAGTAAATACGCGGTCGCCTAACGCGAACAACAGTAATAGTCGCACAGTTGCGTGTATAACACTCCAGCCCGGAGTAACCGCCACTCCCTTTCACCCATTCAACAACCCGCGCCGACTGGCACCAACCAATTATCACTCACCTGTTAGGAACCAACGACCGATCACATCATAGCGAAACAAGCGTAGCACCTCGTCGAGCAGAGAACGGAAAGACGCAATGCATTAATGAGTGCGATCAAATCACTCGCAGATAAGCGCTCGCCGATCGAACGACTGCGATTCAACGTATAGTAGTAGTCGTACAGCGACGCAAATCAACAACAAATAGCTCTTTATTTGCTCGTCCACCGAGAGACAGTAGCTTTCTTCTTTCATACGCCAATAGTCACGCGATCAAATGTAGCGCGATCAATGCAAGCGTCTAAGAAGAGCATTTGAGCAAATAAACAAAACTATGCGCGAACCAAGCCTACGCACAGATACTGACTTCAAACGTGTGACTGGATTTCCACAACAAAAAATTATATCATCACTGAGATAAATGTCTCCGACGCAGTCGAATAGATATGGCCTTTTTTTCGAAACTAGAGGTTACTGACAAGATTCATCAGGTGACATAAAAAGCGACTAAGAAACGAAGAAATGTTCTACGAGTAAAAGTGGAAATATAAAATGCATTGTAGTTTGGCTTCAGTTATTATTGCAGAGCTCTCGAAGTCCTTTGTCGATCGCGTTGACAGTCTGAAAGAGATAAAAGTTGAATGATTCGACTGAAGCGAAGGATTAGGTGACATATTG
>NIUQ01001212.1:0-34088 GCA_002796945.1 Plectus sambesii | reverse complement strand
GTATTAGTTGGGCCAGCACCAAAATCGCACATTCGGCCGCCTTTCGGTAATTTGGCCACTATAAGCGGCATAAACATGTGAATGATGCGCATGGCTGGGTCCTGCAATAGATAACATTTCATACTATAACTTCAATCATGTTCTTCTCGTTTGATATCAATTTATACTATATTGCCCTCATACAATAATGCTCCAATGGATGCAGTTTCGCGGCGCTCACTGAAAGCTGTACACATCCGGTGCCCGTATATATCGGAATTCGCTCAGCATAAAAAGTATAAGAAGTAAAAGTAATACCAACGATTTACCGGGAGGTGCACAAATGTAGGCTGCATTTTTCATAATTTTAATCTGTCCTGGTAAACGTACATCAATCTGCGCATAGAAGTCACGGAGGTAAGCATCGGAGTTGAAAGCTACGGGATAGTATTCACGGTCGAGGACGAGTCCGAGCTCCTCTCGCCACATAGACTGCTTCTTTTCCTCGTCGAGTCCCAACTTTTGCTCCAATTCTTCCATTGCTAAGTCGCTTTCTGTGTTCATTTTTTGATTTGTTTAGCGCAATTGAATTTTCTTACAATGATCTCTCATGAATATCGAGCTTACATTGGCATAGGGCCAGTTAGCTGCAAATGAATATCTTATTAGTCACTGTTTTCAGATGTTCAATCAAAGCTGTAAAGTCGGGGTGCTTCGGTGAAACTGCTCATAAAGATGAGGAAATAAAAAATTTCCTCTACTTTCAAATTTTGACAACGTGCCAGAGTGATTCATCTTCGGACATGAAAGAAAACGTGAAGAAATCGGTCTTTATTGATGACAGCTATTCATTTATATCCTATGATCACAACTGTACATTATTCAGATATCACTTAATGCTACATATTCTAATATTTCTCTCATTACTAAATTTTATCACCTTATTGTCAATCTTTGGTTGAGAAGCGTTATTTCAAGGAAACTTACTAACATCAGCCACAAGAAGAGCAATACAGAATACAGGCCAATTATGTATGGTGCTCGTAGGCTCCCATGACGATAGTAGTAGCGCTGACACTTCTTCGAGAAAGACGAAGCAACAGTGTATTCGTCTTCGTCGTAACGCCGCGGGCTGTTTCAAAGTCGGGTGAGCTTTACACTCCGCGCGCGCAACGCTTCGGATTCGACTAGCGTCTGACGTGCGAGCTACTGGAGAGGTCATATGTTGATGTTTTGTGCGTTGGCACACGACTCATCACTCGTTCGCGTTCTCTGTTGACCACTGACTTGGCGCATCACTCGAAGTCATCACTAGCCACTGCATCTTTCGTCATCGAGATACGACGAAATTCTTCTGGCTAAACCATACAGTGCATTATGCAGAATAAAGTAAAATGAGGTGCTAAAACGATCGCGAAAGTGACTGCATGATTATTTTCCAATATTTAAGCGAAACTTCATTTACTCTAGTTCTGAGAGTGCACCAAAAGCTGTTGTCCTTTGCGCAAGACAGGCTGGCTACGGATTCGATCATTTCAGAATGCATTTAATTGACCTTTAAGCAGCCTTTGTGTTGCGTAGCCAGCAACACAGTTTACGGCGATTCCTACAGATGCTGATATCCAAAGTTTTCCTTTAAACAGAGCAGTAAAGACTACTGCCGGCATTAATCCATCCTTGTGTTCAGATTTCTCAAGTGTGCCTCCAAGGCCATCGATCAAATTGTTTTTCAAAAACAATCTCTTATACGTTTCGTTGGAGTTCATCTCGATGCGTCCAATTTTTCAGTATCAAGTTTTTTCTGTAAAAGCATTTCTATAAAGGCAAGGAGGAGTAAATTCAATCGTCTCTACCAGTGCAGCTTCTCTTGTGAACAATCACCTTCGCGGTATCATGCTTATGTTGTAGCTTTTCATCTTTTTTAACAGCGCCGAAAGCGCGTTTTGATTTTAAAGGCTACACAGCAGAAGGTCAGGTAAATAACAAATTCGACGTGGTCATAAGTCTGTCTATAGTTGCTGCTCAAGGACTGCAAATTCAAAAAATACTATCTTTAATAAACAATCTAGCTTGCTTGTTAATTTAACACACCATATACTGATCTCTGATTAATTGATGGCGCTATCAACTGAGCCAGAATTATCATGCATTTGATCAAATGAATACTTCTCAAAAAGCAATAACGCACGAACTGAATTGTGCGCATAAAATTGCAGTTCGTATCAGTCGGTCATTCTTTTATGAGTTACTTTATAATTTAAATATTTCGGAAAGAGACAGCAACAACATATATATTTATTTATTTATGCTCAAAATATGGGCTTGTTGCAATGAAAAATGCAACATGACATCACTAATGGTGCAATTAAAAGCCTACTGCGGATAGAAAATTTGTACAATGCAGCAAAAATATTAGATAATTATACATAATTTTTATGCCGTACTCACGTGAACGCTGGCAACGGGTTGTAGTGGCTAGAGGGAAAGGGAGCTGAATATCCATATAAAATATGTGCCGTGCTCACATAACCGTTCCCATCATCTCAATAAATATAATGAAATATTCTCTATGTTTTTCTCGTTTGAATAACATACATCGTCTCACCCCCTCCCCCTTTCTTAACGACTACACTATCCGCAGTCAGGCTTTTGAACTGCATCTCAGTCAAAGCAATGAGACTGAAATCACAAGACATCGTTTTTCAGTTTAAGCCATAGTTGATTCAAAAAGAGAAGTGTCTTTATCCGTGCACGAATTGTTCGTATTTCTCAATGTTCCACTCATTTGAATGGCCAGACTTCTTCGAGTGTCTCGTTCCCGCCGACACCAAAATGTGTCCTTGATCGCGTTGCGAAACCGCTCCGACAAAAATGCGTAAAGGAAAGGATTGATGCCGCTGTTGAGAAAGAGGAGCAAAAATGTGATTGGCTGTATGAGCGCAGTGGCGCAATTAATGCAGCGTTGAGCTGAAAAGAACTTGTTTACGGTAGTAATACTGAATCTGAAACACATGTTTATTTACTTAGAGCTTATTTCTGTCATTTAGGGTAAATGTGCCCAAGTCCGGACAGCAAGGTTTTTCGAGCCTAAATCGCAATATAAGTTCTAAGTTGCGCGAGGTAGTTGCAAAAAAATAATTAATGAGCAAAANAAATGTGCCCAAGTCCGGACAGCAAGGTTTTTCGAGCCTAAATCTCAATATAAGTTCTAAGTTGCGCGAGGTAGTTGCAAAAAAATAATTAATGAGCAAAATCCTCGCGCAACTTAGAATTTATTTTGAGACTTAGGCTCGAATAACCTTGCTGTCCGGACTTCGGCACTGCTACCCTACTTTGGTTTACGCCGACGTTACCTCGGTACGGCAATAATACCATTCATTAAGACACGCTAAAAAGTGCTAATCAACGCTGAACTGCATTCGAAAAGTAAGTAAAAATTTCATAAACCTTAAGAATGAAAGTCAAGATGCCACTGATTTCGCCTTATTCTTTCTTATATGACATGAGATATGGCGCATTCTAACTGCGTCCGAATGACCTGCCTTTGCTAGTCGATAAGAATAACAGTATAACAGTGGTTAGCCCATTCCAGTTAAATTAATGTCATGATAAGATATGAAACTGTCATATGAAAACTGTGTGCTAACCATTGGTCTCGCGATATGCATTCCACATCATGTAGACGTAGCGTGGACAAGAGAGTATGGCGAATGAGAGGACGATTACTACGACAAGACGAATGGCGCGCTTGCGACTTTCCACCGCGTCCTGCGGCTGCTTCGTGTTGGTGCGCTTGTTATCCTATAAAGATCAGAGTTCATAGGTAAATGGAACAGATGTTTATCGTGGCCGGAAAGGAAGTTGCGAATGTCTGCAAGTCCGGCGAAATGAACTCGCAAACTTTAATACTGTACTTTTTCTACCTGCGGCTCGCCGTTGGATAGAGGGTTAAATTAACCGCGCATTAGCGTCTGCTGCAGAAATTGCTTTTAAGTTCAAGTAATTTATTCTTTTCTTAAATTAATTTTATTGCAAGCTGCTAAAGTAAGTTTAGTCATATAATTAGTGTATGTGAATTTTTCGTCCAGAAAATTTGAATACCTGCAAAGGAACACGGAAGCGTAGAGTTCGGCGATCTTCAGGCTGCGCCAGTAAGGAATGGTTGTTGTGCTCGCCAAGCGTAGCAGCGGCTGCAAATAAAAAGCACTTTGGTGTACAGTAGTTAGTGAATTGAAGAAGCGACAGATGAAATCGAATACTTGAATATATTTTTGCCAGCGACCATTTTGGGGATCGTTTATAGTTTAGATGTAAATACATTTCGCATTTGTTTTACGAAATTGGCCCCTGGCTGCGAATAACTGCGAGTGCTGCAGATCAAGAAAAAAGCATCACCTGAGGAATGATTGTTTCTAGTAACAAGCGGTGTGTTGACGCTCGCTGAATCTTCAGCCGCGGCTATGGCGGTCTTGGTGAGCGTTCGACGCGTGCTGTCGCTGCGCGTGGACGAGCGAGCCACGGCGGTCTCACTGGTACTCTTAATCAGCACGTAGCCGATGCTTATGTAGATAATCAACAGCATGCACAGCGGCGTCGCGTACCACACGAAGAAATTGACTGTGTGACTGATCTGAAAATAGTTGCTTTGCCTCTTTTTTATGCAGTGTTTGATCATAGAACAGGGAATGAAATGGCACAAATAAAAGTTTCCGTTGTATACGCGCCACGGGTCGATTTCATAAAGCTGATGTGACTATAAATGCAGATGTAATTATATTCATGCGTTTTTATCGCATTTCTGTTTATGAACTGTGTGATGAAAAGGCGGTTATGTTAAGATATATCTATATTTGAATTTAACTTCAGTATCATAAAATTGGCCTCTGATGATGATAAATCGCAGCGTAATCATTGTATCCTTTTAAAGAGAAAAACAAAAGATGAAAATTTTGTGACTTTGTATCATCAACTAACAATGAACTGATATACTTAGTTATCATTGTCATTAATTCTTACCTTGGGCACGTCGACATTGCCTGGTCTGACAGTAAGACGCGTGCAAGTAGCGTAGGTGACATTTTCGCGTAGATCAGGGAACTCGATATAATTGACGTAGATAAAGAAAGGACTGTTGGTCAGCGCGCTCAGTGCCCATACAGCGGACGTGCTCGAGACCAGCAGCACTTTGGTGAGCAGGTGCTGTACAAGCATTGGACGCAGGACCGCGATAAATCGCTCAATCGACAACAGCACCTGAAAAACGAGTGGAAAATAAGCGGCTCGCGTTATCGTCTCTTCTCTACCGCATCAATACATTTCTGATTCCTGTTCCACAAATTATGGCTTCTTACAACATGATTCCGATCCCGTTAATCAAGTAACAATTTCAAATTCTGAAATCGGGATCGACATTGTTGCACCTTTGTGCCCGATCCTTTTGCTAGCGTCATCTCCTTCACTGCTACTCTTCTCTGCTTTCTGCTCGCTGGCGCCTGTCTGCCATGAAAGACCGCCCCTCACTGTTCAACAACCGTGTTAATTCATCCCTCGAAAGAGTCCTCGTTCTTCCTATCCTCTGCGACTGTAAAGAGCACGGATACGAAGAAATTCTTTCGCGCTGCTCGGCCATAAAGCTCCCGACTGACAACAGCACCTGCAAGTAGTTAGGCGAAGGTCACTAAAAAGCGTCGACGCCCACTTTCACGATGAAACCACTCGCGTACCGCCAGCGGCGTTCGTTAATCACGAGCAAACGCCACCTTCGACAGACTTGAAAGAGCTGTTGTCGGCTCGAACTTGGCTCACGTAATTTCGCGAGCATTTCAGATACTTTTAGCGCAACAGGCATTGTGCCAAAGAGCGGGTGTAGGGGTTCGTACCGTACAGCAATTTTATACATCAAACGTCAAATTTAATGACATAAATGTGACTCAGAACATAAGGCTGCCTGCGGCTTACTGTAAACAACATTGTAAAAATAATACTTTGCCTATTTCAGCAACTGTATGTCTCTGAAAAATTTCTTTAGCAAACTACTAATGAATTTGTTGCCTCCCCTAAAATGTGAACAAGCCGCATAGTAGTTCCAACTTTTCTTGAAAAGTATTTCTAAGCAATCAACTGATTTTATCGAAATCTCCGAAACTGCGCATAATTTTTGCTTTTCAGTTGCAAAATTAAGTTGCGATTTGCTGCATTCTTCAAATAAAAGTAACAGCTTTGTCATTGATCTTCTTAAGATATTACCATAAATTTAAAAAAATGAACCACGATTGGTTAACAGGCATATAGCGGAATGTAGGTAAAAGACAGCATGGTGTAGTTTAGTTGCTTTCGCATTCAAGACGGCGGCGCATTCGGTCGTCCTGCCCTTCCCACCTTCACCGCCATCCCCTCGCTAAGTGGTTGCACTTTGAACACTCGTTCAGTTACAATGGCGTTCATAAATCAATGGGAACATCGTCGCTTAATGCCCCAATCGATAGTAGAACAAAGCTAAACTTGGACAAGAGTTGCTGTGAGAATTTTTTACCGACAGACATCTAATGTGAGTTCAACATCAGGGGGTAAAAAAACTTCTGCGTCAGAGTGAGATTTTGTAAACTGCTATCAAGCTTTAAGTTGTCGTAGTAATGTACTCCGCGAGTTAGCTCAATCAGCAGAAACGTCTCAAAGTTGATGAACCATTTTGCAAAAATGAGTCAACCAATTCTGCTGCTGCAGAGATTTCATATATTAAGGTATTAGTGATACAAGTGATATCGTTGACTCGCTTAAGAAAGAGTTGCATTCGATTGGCATAAATTTCTAATACCGGTAAGATGGCCGTAAATGGGAGAAATGATTATTAGTCGTTTGGCAGCGTCACTAAGCGATCAGTAATCATCTCTCATTTGCCGTAGTTTTGCCATAATCAGTATTTTTGCCAGCTTCAGATCCAAATAGTGGTCAATCGGACAACAGTTCATCCATATATAATATTGTCCTATTCAATTGCTATAGCTAGTCTCGACAATAATTATCGGCATACAAATTGTAAAACTACGGCTTCTTGAAGCTGATGTCATAACTACTTTTACAATCACGACGATTTTGTGGAGGCGGTGAAGTGATTAGTTACCTACGACACGCGCAGGAAAATTCGTTACGCGCACGTCATAACTGATCAATTAGCTCACTCCCCCCCCTCAACTGAATGTATTTAAAACAGTTGCAATGGAAAAAATTTCCGGAAACTGGCCATAGAACTTGATTCTGTACAAGAAGGTAGAGGGAAAGTAAATGTTTACCAATATTCCAGCACTAGCGCTCGGAACTAAGTGCAATATGTAGACGTAGAGTCGGCACATAAATGGACCGAAGGGCCAGTGGCCGTGCGACAGGATCGAAAACTGAATAGCGTTCTGGACGACGCAAAATATCCCCACGAGCAGGTCTGCTACAGCCAAATTAGCCAAGAAGAAGTTTGTCACAGTTCGCATACTTTTCTGCATCGCGATCACGACGAGTATCAAGATGTTACCTGAAACAACGTTCACTACTGTCGTTGCACGCAGTAGAACTTACGGCGTCGATTTGCCACGCGTAACTGTCAAGAAATATTTAAAAGAAAAGTACGCCGAAACACTTTCGTTTAGATTAGCGTTAGACTTAGGGTTTAGGTAATGCAAGTGCAGTGATTCAAAGCTTGGCTGAAGTGAAGCACAAACTGCTTCTGGCGCAGTGCCAAGTAATCATAATAGACAGTGAGCAAATTGGCGATAAACCGAATTTCGAGTACGATTTCGATAGTACCGTTTATCTTCTACTTTTGGGCAGTTCTTCACTAGACGTACAGGATTCCAAAACGCCATGAATACAGATTAAAAAAATAAAGTAATCATTATTAGTTCAAAAGCTTTTAAATTCGATAGCTGTTTCTCAAGTAAGGACCACGAATCTTACCAAGCGTACAGCAGAGAAAAACTGCGCAATAGGCAACGACCAAGGAAATTTTGACTGGCAGCCATTCCAAATAGTGTTGCTCAGACAGCGATCTGCTGTCATTTTGAGCAGCCATAGCCATAGTGGTGTTGTCCTTTAGACTGTGATATCGTCTATTTGAAGACCGCCAGAGCAAAACCTGAATAACCATCAAAACATCATGACTGTACATTGAACACGCTTCGTGTAGAAACTTTCATATGCCTGCAGATTTAGCGCTCGAATAGCGCATTACAGAAGAGAACCTGAAAATTCGGACCTTGGGTTTCTCTGCAGCTTTCTCCATATGAAAAAATGTGAGAGACTATTTGAATTCGAGTTCGAATCTTAAAGCTATGATTCGCCTCTAAAACCTATTAGGCACTTATTAGTTTGAAAAAAACGTAGACAAAGTAAACATTTCAAATATCAAGAATGGTGCAGCATATTTAAGCAGCCATGGTAAAGAAGTGCGTCATGAGACCGAGAAGCCATTTGACGCGCCGCGAAAGCACAAATTCTTTGATGCGGCCGTTTGAATAAATGAGAGAGGACCGGGAAGACAGGGCAAGGAAATCGGGCAAAGGAAATCTGCTCACGGTAATAGATGTGGAAGAATGAGGGAGCAAACGGCGAGCCCCGGACCAGTCGTCGTTGCCGGATGGTTTTGATATGCAAAACGCAATAGTTCTTCTCGTCGCCGCCTACGCCTTCGTCGTTAGGCGCTCTCAAAAAGATCGTTTGCCCTTCTCGCCTGACGAACGTTCGCTGTCGCGGGCGTTTGCGCCCGATTATATCGCGAAAAACGCGCTCCGCACCGCGGACACAATCAACGACGGCCATCCCGCTGTCATCGTGGAATGTCCGTTGATAATGGGCGCTTAGAGCTATTCCGCTGTTCGCGCGAGATATAATTCATGAAGCGCCGCTGACACATCAAGTGTCCACGTACGAGTAAGAGGGAACTGATTGGGAAAATTGAGAATTATTGAATTCGCGCCATACAAGAATAGAATTTTCGAAAATAAAAAGCCGATATTTTTGCCGATAATAGAAATCTAAAAGCTTGCCGTTGGCGTGAGCGCTTTCCGGCATCGCATTCTAGGCGCCACAGTCAGAAACTTGCTTATGAATATATATATAAGCTATATGCTCAGATTAGACTACGTCTGCAAGCGACGTAGTAATGCACCTGTTACCCTCTCTTATTGTGAGACTAGCTACAATTGTATCTAATCCGACAACAAATTTCTAATTATAATCCCATCCTATTCCTTTCTTTGATTTCACGTTTGCGCACACGCAGGAATATTTGCCATTCGCGACGGGGTACAATAGACTCTATGATATACGCTAAGCGCGATCGAGCATGCAACATAGCGACGCCGTCAATTGGTGACTGGATTTATATGCTCAAGTTGACATTTTGACAAAGAAGTTTATGTTTGCGCCTAATAATCGGCTTTATAGCGCGAGCGATCATAAGCAGCGACCGGCAACGATCCTGACTCACGCAGTCCTGCTAATCATATTACTACGCGTTACTAATCTTTGCTAGCTACACGATTATGAACGAATTACCGCGGGGAAACATGAGCATTGGGACCATCGAATGTTCGCGACTAGTCAATGTTCTGTCCTACAAACTCCTTCAACCTACGAAAGTGCAGCGGCACAATGACATTTCAGCACTATTAAACACAATCAACAATAGATGAGCAGTCAATGACGGCCGCGTGTGCATCAAAGCACCGTAAATGTCAACGATTACACCTCCAGCCTACCGCTCGTCTTTTCCGATCCACTGTGCGTCGGAGCTATTTGCCTAGCTGCGCGAGTATATGTGAAGGATGGCCGGCGCGATGCGCCGATTTGCCAACGTTTACACGTTGGCCTCTCGGGCGTCGCGCGAATGAGCATTGAGCACCGGGTCGGGTAGGTCGTCGGCGCCCTATCGCCGCGATTCTCAGCAGTTTTTTCTTTACCGCGGGCACGCGAAAGCCCTGCTGATTGCGCGGGGATCTAGATTGATCAACGCGGGCTTACTGGTTCGGCCGTTTTGTTCGTGATTCCGGCCGGAATAAGATTAAGCCCATCCTCGCCAGAATAAAGACCATAAAAACACGTAAGCTAAACAAATAGCCTAGTTAGTGCTGGTATTTAAAAGATTTGTAAAGAAAGCGTACAGTTTGTTTTTGCAGTATGAATCATCTATTAATTTTCACCTTCCACGGTGATTAATCGTCTAAGATTTCGCCCGGCAGAATTAAACGGCTAAACAGATGCTTTGCTTTGTGCGGAAGTAAGTTTCCTAGCGTCTATTCCGCTTAGTCGCAGGGTCCGCTATTTAAATAGCAGGTACTAGATCGCCATATGAATATGACAGTAGAATAATCCGGTCGGCTGTCGCATGCCCGACACCGGTGCTTTGTGCGAAAGTGCAGTGCGATAAGGCAGAAGCAATCACTAAGAATTGATTATACATTTTTTAGTGCTGGTTCAGCGTACCGCATAGTTATGCCAAATCAAAATAAACGCCCAGCTTTAATTACGGATTGCTGCTTTTTTAACGTCATTCTATTAAAGTTCACAGAAGAGGTTGCACTCTTAATCGAGCGCAGAAAACTGTATCTCGTAATATTCAGACGATAAGAAATCTCAGGCGTTTTCCACGCAAACGCTTGTGGCACCCGAGTACATTTTATGCAAACTATTCAAAAGTTAGCAAGATACGATACTAAGCGCGATTTAAACTTCATTATGGGCACTTTTTATTTGAGGCTGAGGAAGAATTCCAGCTACTGAAAATGGAAGCTCAAAATGAGCATTTGGCATAGGAGAATCTTAGAATAATTAAACTGAGCAAAAGCATCTCGTTTTTTCCGCGAAAGCTTCGACAATTCGTTGTAAATACGAAACTCCGCCCACAGACTTATGACACAGGACGCTCTCGCATTTGTGTTGCAAAGCAACAGAGGATCAGTTGCCATGCAACACGCTACATTTAATGATCAGGTTTTATGGATTTATCATCCCAATTCGGTTCCTATTCATGNATAAATTGCCATGCAACACGCTACATTTAATGATCAGGTTTTATGGATTTATCATCCAAATTCGGTTCTGATTCTGATCTTATGATACCCCAAAATTGTACTATACAGAATGTGTGTGCTCGGTACTAACGATCCTGAACCGGAACCTTTAATTAATTATTCGCGCTCCTCGCATAAATAGTCACAATGATACTTATAACAGTTAAAATAGGTTACGCTCGCTTATTTCGTGAATAGAATTTTACGCAGACGATTATGTAACCATTATTTGGGCTTAGATTTATGGCGCGGGCATGACAGACAGACTATCTTTGGAGGGAAAGATGCTTCCGTCAAGTTAGACGAGCATCAGTGGCGAAGTATCACGGCGCGAATTAATGTGAATTGGCACAATTTGTTGCAAAGTTCGCTGTTTGAACGCAAAACTCAATTGATCGACAGGGACCCAAGATTATGCGCAGTTTGCATAAAATGGACTCGGGTGCCACAAGCGTTTGCGAGGACAATACAATGCCAAGGTTCTTTGGCATCAAAAAATTTTATAGTAAGATACAATTTACTCTAGTACGCAAGATGAATAAGCTCATTTATATTATACTGACAAAGATTGCTCATGCTCTCTAACCCATTGGGATTCAGCAGATACGTACTCTCCTCCGAGGGAAATGCAAATGTTACTAATATCCCAACACTCCTGTCTATCTTACCCCTTTCAGTCGGCCCGCGGCCCAATCCGCAGTATAAGAAGCTGCATGACAAACGACAATGACTAACCGCTTCTCAATAGCAACCTATCTGCATGCGCTAACCCCTGTCTGCAGGGGAAGGGGCGACTTTTTTGCTGTCTATCGGTGCTGTAACAGACTGTTGCTCTCTCTCTCTCTCTCTCTCTCTCTCTCTCTCCCTCTCCTTAGGTCAGGTTCAATTGAGAATAAATCTCATTAATGAACTAAGCGCAAAACAGCGTCATCGTCAAAAAAATACATTCCTGAAGGACGTATAGAGACACGCGCCATATGCCATGACAGTCTCTAGCAATATTTCCATGGACCAAACCTACGCCTACCTAAACTCTCACATCTCCGCAACCTGCCCATATACACCATTCTTTTTCCGTTGCACCCAACAGGCCGAACAAACGAACTCTCACCTGAACCGCTAGTCTCAATTGAACCGAACAACGCCGAATCACAATTACGACGCGACCGTTAGCAGCGGGAGGCGGTAGGCGGATAAAGGGGCAGAACAGGGGGAGGGCAAAGGTGAAAACGCATTAGACGAATAACAACCGTTGGGGGTGGCGGTCGGTCTCTGGCCGCGGCTGCCGCGTGATCGTTCGCATTGGCACTTATTCCAATGTGCATTGAAGTCGCAAGCTCACACCAATAAAATTAGAGCGACCAGTCGAATCCAATATCGGATCGACCGCCGGCTGGAACAACAACTGTTTGTAGACGGTTCGGGATTGAATTCGGGAATATAGTGGAATTCACTTTTAGCAGTTTCGGTTATATATTTCACTTGAATCTGCCAAGTTTGTCGGTCACAAATTGTATCCACCCAAACAAATACGTTCAATTTTACCGGTATTTCACTTACACTGGTCAAAACGTGCCGCTCCCCATTCACCAGTCTAAGTGAATTTCACTTTATGCGAAACGTTAAAGTCCGGAAATGTTGAAGCTTTCCGCGAGACTCAAGAAATTCTTACCTTACTCCACTTATTTAAGATGAGCACTGGTTGCTCAAAGATTTTGAGCTCGAGAATGCTCATTTGTTTTCTACGTTCACTATAAACTATAATATGTTGGTTATTGAGGCAAATAAGCAAGATTAGATTGTTCAGATCTTAATTGGATTGTAGGGAGCGCTTTCGAAATATAACCGCTTGTTTACTTCACTTATATATAGCTTACTTAGCGATACAATGGAGGGATGCATTTCATAGAAGAACCGAATGGAAACCAAATTTGCATTTACTCTTGATATAGTGTTTCATTTTTCCAACACAGGAGCTAAGGTTTGACAGACATTGTACACAGGCTAGATAACCAAGTTGACAAGATCATTCACTTTGCCGCAAACAATAAGTTCTTCTTTCGTTTAATTTATAATCGAATGGGCACATGCAACCCTGCTGCTTTAGACGCTTATACTTCACTATTATTTAGATTAGTCAAAGTAAATCGCGAAGGGAATGAATGCCCTAAGGGAAAGACCTATGGACATAGAGAGCTGAAATGCAAACAAAAGGTTGACAAAATGGATCAAGCTGAGCAAAATGATAGATGAGAGTAAGGAAGCTCTAAGGAACATACCCAATCAAAGTTCAGCTATGATTGAGATTGAATAATTAAGCTAATTTGAACATGCTGTGATCTTTTTATTATGACTCCGTTCGCTTTTCATACTGCTTTCTAATTGAGCCCTAGTAGCGGCTTTTGAAGCCCTGTTCGCTAGGGCAACTTTATGGATACAATCAGTCCAGTGAGATGGGATTCGTCTAAAAAAACTCTATCCAACTCTAAATCGTAACTGAGACACCGCTATCAGCTTAGAAAGACGCTAGGATGAAGCCATGGCTTATCCTTTGGCAAAAGATATCGCTTGAAGCCGTTTTTGTCCAGTCGCTTGATCGTATAACCTTTAGGAAAATCCATAGTATATAGAGTAATTAGAGAAAGGAACAGAGCTGCATTATAGGTCGCCGAAGCAGCGGATAGCCGCATCGACGTTACTAACGGATTGGAGGGAAACAGAGGGAGCGCGAAATGAGAAACCTGGCGGAGCCGCGGGAACGGTAAATTGCGCCATGTCGGGCGCTCCGCTCGCTCGATTGGCATTTCTGCGACGTGTGCGAATTTAATTCTGACGCTGTGCTTTCTCTCCTATTGCCCTACGCGTGTCTTCCTTCCCTTTTCCTTCAGTCCTATCAAGCAATCTCATGAGCGCGGCTTTATGGCTGTTCATATCAGCCACAGCCAGCTAGCTGTCTAGGAAGTAAACTCGCGTGCACATTGCAATTCCACCGCGACTATTTCACTAAAGCATGTCTGCTCAAATCTCAGTTCAACAGGCTACGTCTCATGCCTCCAACACAAGATCACGTATACTGAAGTATGACACTCGACTGGCTGAGTACTGATCTCAAAGACCGCGCTTTAGAGAAATTCGCTCCAGCAATGAGCGATTAAACATTAAAACCGAACTCCTTGGGCGATAATCCGAAAGCCTGTAACGTTCAACTTTACAAATCGTTTAAATTTCTTAAAATGCGTAGAATAGCTTTGATCAACATGAAGAACAAAAAATAGGACTGAAGCAGAAAATTTAATATTTGGCATAATTTTATCATGTCCAGCTTAATAAGGACACTTTCCAAATCAAACAGAACAGTTTTCAATTCGATGAGTACATTTTTCATATTGTTTTGATTATAAAAATATCTTTTTTTCATTAGAAAGTGTCCTCATTATAGTCAAAATGGTATATGATAATGGGTAGAGAATTATAGGCGACCGAGCGGTGACTGAAATCATCTCTTTAAAATATTTCAATGGGCAAGTGGGGATTGAAGTGGAAGAGAGAAATCTCTGACCCTCATGCTCCGTAAATGAACCTGTCGCGCCGTTGGCCTCCCTCTCAGCCGACCGATTGAGCTAATAGTGCGTAAAGCGAGCGTCTGAATCATCCACATATCTCTATCCCATTTTAGTTGCTGTCGTCGCGCCCAGACTTCGATCCGAAATCGAGCCGACCGCTACCTCCCTCCCGCCCTGATGCAAATGCTTATTTTTCGCCCGCCGGTAATTATCCGAGAACACGCTGCCTCCCCTTAATCGGAGTGCGATTACACCGCCCTGCAGTTGTCTATATCTGCTTTATACTTCAGCTGTTTTTTGATGCAATTGCTCAGGCTGGGCGAATAATTGCGAAAATTTCAAATGCTTGCGTCAGGCGCCACACTGCGAGGCCGTAGATTAGCTCAACGCTGGCAAAGAACCATACTATAACCATCAACTTAGCCTATCACAACATAACGGAGGCTCAGAGAAGTGCAACTGAAACTATATCCAAGAACAACGCCACAATAATCTTGCGCCACAATAAAGAACGAAGCAACCTTGTATTTACAGGGTGGCGCAAAAATACGTACGGATTTTAAAAAGCAACTGTGTACGTAAAATGCGTTCTTATTTTTGCGCTACCTTGTAAACTAATAGCTGCAGGAGATTTCACCTGAAATGCAGCTCAATTAAAACCAAACGTTGCAATTCTAATCAATCGGAAGGGGAGCGGGTTAAGTTGTGCAAAAATGGATGAGCAAGATCTCTCGTCCATCTCTTCTTTACAATGAACGCCTGGATAAGTGACGAGACATGCTATGCATTCACCGTCTGGTTCATTAATCGAAATATCTATATCAAGGAATTCAATGCAGCGAAAGTGGCACCAACCTACGGACAACGATTGAAAACTTCTATAAATATGTCAATGTCTCATTAGAGAGAGGGTGTAGTCATCATTATTTGTAAATGAGTGCACCATATACTTACTTTAACGGCGCACGACAAGTCGACTGCAAATCACACTAATATATGTAGTAAGGCGCCTAACACACTTCACAAAATCCCTGAACTTAAGCTGCGAACTCTGATTAAATTCAAAACCAGTTTCACATTTATGTCTAAAAACTGAAGTTTCCGAATTTTCTTTTATAGTGTAAGAGGGCGCAGCTAGGACAAATCTTGGTTCTACCTCATCTTTAAGAAATGTTCAGGGGCACAGGTGAATCCCGGGGATTGTGTAGTGCAACTCGCTGCATATCGCGTATTTCTCTATCAAAACTGATATCATTGCTGACCTAAGTCCAACGTGGTATATTAAAATAACTTTATTTGCAATATAACTTACCCATATCTGCTGCTTTTACGAGCCAACGTTAAAAAAATAGTTGGCCTGCGCATAGTTCATCGGAAAGTATCTATTAACGAGGAACTGGTTTTATTTTGTCAATTTTCAGCTCAAATTTGTCCGAACATAGTTGTGCTCTAGGATTTTATAAATTATGTTTCGGCGCATAATTTAATTACTTCGAAGCAGCTCTGTCACTCAAACTTTCGCATTGTATGGTCTAACTAACTCTATAACAATACGAAGTCGGCAATATGAGCCACACATTTAGACGCTCTATTGAAAGAGGAATGAAGAGGAGAGAGGAAGAGAGACAATTTTGCGATTCTCGCACGTTGCTGTTAATTACTGCATTTTGTATTCGAAGGCAGCAGCATGGATAATCTTAGGTTTCGTAGATTGTATGCAATTTCCTGCAGCTGGCTATTTTGACTTGATTGTGCTTAGGCGAGCTAAAGAGTGCCGTCACTCCAGACTCTCAGGCCAAAAAAGAGAATGGTATATTTCAAGCACGTCTGTTTGCTGCCATTTTTTAATTGTCCTTCATTACTGCGGAGACTTTTGCAAGAGATCATAACTTGAAATTTTCAGCTTGCAGCCGATCGCTACTGTTGCTATATTAATATATTACTAAATTTCAAGCTACATCGTTACGCCAGAAAGCCTGACGGTAGGCATTTCTACTTGAGTATAGATCGAAGCTCGATTGGTGCAAAGAAATGTCCTTTGCTTTGCCATGAAATAGTTTCGTGGAGTCATTAGTTATTGCGCAATTTTCTCCAACACAAACTATAAAAACTGACTATATAATCCGGTGATTTTTTATCCGGAAATTACTAAAAACATGCTCATGGACGTCTCCACACTATTGTATCGAGTTCCGGAGAAGGGACTCTACTCGATTCTCTATATTCTCTTTCTTTTTCAACTAATTATTTTCTGGTCGATAACGATAAAAAGATCTGATTAACTGAGTTCTACGTTGCATCGTATCCATGCTACATAGCGCAGTTCGTTTCTTTGTTTTAAACAGCATAAATAAACCACAATAGGAACAAAAGGAGATCAAAGATTTGAAATGATAAATAACAAAGGACACTCTAAATCGTGGTAGGCGTTAAAGAAATGATCAACGTGTTTGATCGAGCTGTCTACTTGTTGGAGGCATGTCAACGTGTTTGAGCATGCTGTCTGCCGGCCTTCGGTCGTAATGCCTACTGTTATCTCGTGAGCGGGCAAACTCAAGATGAACAAATTCATAACGTCACAGACCGTCACACTTGATATCACTGCAGTCCAGTATAAAATCACACGTCAATTGCCCATCTCTCAGCAGCATCTATTTTGTTACCCTATTTCCATGTTCAGTTAATCTTAGTCGTCTTTGGGATTCTGACCTGTCCGTGTGTCCGACAAGGCTGTGATTTTGTATCAGTTATCATATCTATAGCCCAGATTTGATGGTCCAACTGTGTGCGAGTGAGACAGAACCGAGATGAGCAACTTCATCAGCCTAATTGTTATAATCTTTTTCCACAACTTTGAAGCGTCGCTGGGAAATGGTAATTGCTTTTGAATCTGCGTCTTTTATTTATCAAAATCGTTTTCCTTGTTTCTAGTGCAAATACCCGACCAGTGCCCACCATCACAAGATCATAAATGCTTCTCTGCAATCACCGATCAGCAGTTGAACTGGAACGATGCTGAAGCTTACTGCGAAGCAAACTTCCCCAGTGGTCGACTTGCATCTATTCGAAACGCTTTCGAAGGAGGGACTATTAGTATGTTGCATCCAATCAGTAATTTCTAACTAATAATACTCTATCATTTGTAAGTGGCGAGTCTCTCGTCTTTTGTTAGAGGACAGAGAGGACATTCACTTCAAATTGTGCACCATGTTTGCCACTGTAATTATGAGCAGGGACTACTGAGCGAAAGATAATCGATAAAATATATGTACTGACATCAAAATATCTTTATTCAAAGTGAGGAAAAGTCTCTCTTATTTTTAGATACTTGGTTGCCGAATATGACAAACAATCCCTGGATTGGGGCATTTCGAGTCGGTAGTCTTCCGTTTCAATGGTCAGATGGTTCTCCCTTTGATTACACCAACTGGTCACAGGGACAGCCAATCAAAAATTGCGGGCAAATATGCCGTACCTCCGGAACCACTGCAGGTGACCCGTGTCAGCAGGGAAGATGGGGTACAGCTGATTGCGAAAACACAAAAAGCCAGTTTATATGTAAGTGCGTGAACTTGTTCTGTCTAATTTACTGCTACCTATGTTTATCTCAGTTAAAAGCCTATATATTACCAAAACGTAATGACTTCAAATTTCCCGAAAATCATAAATGCGACAGGCAACATGCTCAGCTTATTTCTGAAGCAGTTAGTTTAATAGACACTTACAAATTAAAAAATCTGATTTTATGTCTTGTTCAGGTGAATACTTCAGTTCCTCAAGTTCGTCGTCTACAGTAGCGCCATCTTCGCCACCTTCAGGTTAACAAATTAACATTACTTTGTATATGCAATCCAGGTTGCGTTTTCGGATATAACAACCCTCAAAGATGTAAGAGCACCCGAAAACTGGGAGAAAAAATGATCAAATCTTGGAAAACCTAGCGCTATTTGGTGTTGCAAGTGTTCAGCGGAGACTGCGATTCTTCGCGCCGAAGGTGTAACCATTCTCGTCTTTTCCATGATTTCTTCAACGCACACAACGCCATCATTGTTTAACATGATTCAGCGTTCCTACGACTAAAGCAATTCGGCGACTCGACACTCTTTTGAGAGCTATGAATTTTGTAATGAATATTCATTAATTTCAGATCACTATTGCGATTCGACAACTGGGAAATGCTTCAAGTTGGTAACTGATTCCATGGAATGGTCAGAAGCTGAAAGATACTGTCAGAATCAATCCGTATCTCAGAACATGACAATTACAACACTCGCTTCAGTTATCAGCCAATCTGATGCCAACATTATCTGTAAGTGGCCTTTTTTATCTCCAGCGATGATCCATCAATATTGCAGCACAATTACTGCAATATCCGGCTTTAACGAAAAATATTTGGATTGGAGGTTATGCTTTTGCCGGCTCACCGTTCTCGTGGACCGATCAAAACAGTTTTTCATACACCAATTGGGCACCAGGACAACCTCCTTCGAATGCCGATGGATGTGTTCAAGTGTGTCTGAAAAACGACACGAATTGTATTCAAGGAAAGTGGACAGTATTGCCATGCAGTGTTCAACAATCTTTCGTTTGTAAGCCAAATCGATTGTATTCTCCTACTTCATACAACGGAGACTTTATTTAGGTGAATATCAGCAGATTACCGTCGGCGATTGTCTTGAACTACAGCAAAAATACCCCGGCGCTTCAAGCGGGGCTTACTTGCTCTCCCCACCACATATACAACCTTTCTACGCATTCTGCGATATGACAACTGATGGCGGAGGGTGGACCGTCTTTCACAGGTTCCGAATTCTGTATTTGCGAAGTTCGCGCAGTTGAAAGTCCGGCTTTAAAAGTTGGTGGTTCAGACGAGAGTTTCTCGGTAAATCAAAGGAGGGGGGCTGTCAAAATGCAGCGTCAACGACTTTCTTACAAATTTCACTTTGACCGAAAACAAAGTACTGCATCGTAACACTGAAGTGAGCATCGAAAGGGTGTTATTGTTGAATTTTTCATGACATTTGAATTTAATTGAATAAGATACCAAAAGAAGGCACCTGTCTACACACAGAACAGCATACGTCATCGGTGACGCATGCTGTTCTGCGTGTATGGAATGGCGCGGCGTCGACGTTCCAATCGTAAATTTTGGGTAAAAAGCTTCCAACGTCTCTAACATTGCATCATACTGCCCCTAAGCGGAACAAAAGTGATACACAGTATCGATCTCAAACTCAGATGGTGGGGAATGGCTGCTATCTTATTTATGATATCATTTGTAAGCAGGGTGTATCACTCTTTCTCACTGGAAATTAGACGCATTTTATTCAGCTGGCTTCGCTGACAAATGTTTGCAATACATAATTTCACAAGTGACAACGGTAAAATAAGCCAATCAATATGTGGTGAAACTGGGAATTCTAGATTTTTGAGAACTGAAATTTTTAAGGTTGACCTAGTCTAATTTGGGACTGCAACTTTTCGAATGGAATTAGTAAGAAACATGGCTTGCTGGCGGTCCAGTACCACCGCCATGCTATTTTCGGTATCGACTGAAGTGCTAAGATTGAGAACGACACGTAGATGAATGGGAATATTTTTAGGCGCTTCAATGAATACCTTTCGTTTTATGATAAAACGTGGAACGAATATAAAAATGGATTTCACGACAATGACGATTTGAGTTCTAATCTTTGGCTTGGAAATGATCGCATTCACGCGCTTACTGCAAAAGATTTAAATGTCCAATTGCGCATCGACATCCGTTATGACAGAAATCCCAATGGCAATCTACCAACTGGCCAGTGGTATCAAAAATATACGTCGTTCTTGGTAAGTTAAAAACAATGAGACAATTACTTGGGGCGTACTTTAGTTAAAGGCGTTGTTGAGGGAACACTCTTTCTTTTTTTTAAGTATGACTAACGCGACATGAAACCGGCCCAGTATCTTGAGATCCTTATGAAACTTGGCTAGCTAAACGCCAGCGATGACTTAAGAAAAACATTAAAGCTAAGTTGTTTTGAAAATTGATTCAAGCTTATTCATATTTGGCACTTCATAGAAATATTTGATACTGAATGTGATGCCCGATATATGAATATCTTCCGCAAACTTTAGAACCAAAACACAATTGATTGAAGTAAACAAAAAAACTAATCATCTGCTCAGCGTCCTTTAATGTCTATAAATCTGCTCTGATTCCTGTCACAGGTATAAACTCCACTGTACGATCATCTTCTCCCTACACACACTTTAAGGGCAAACGTACAGATTTTTTGTTAATCTTTTAAACACTGCACTTCATATTAAGGTAGACCACGAGTCAAACAACTACATGCTTCACTTGTATTATTCAAGTGATGGCAATGCCACAAATGGTGCTTCTTATGATTCTGGAATGAACAATAACCGTGGTTATACATTTTCCACAATTGATGTCGACAACACTACCGCCAACTGTGCAAAGGGTGCAGGAAATTTAGGGTAAGAGCATGATTCTGAACTGAGACTCGATATCGTTCATAAATCCTGTGGAAAAGATAGCACGGGAGCTCGCCGATTGTCTTTCTGTGTGCGAACAAAAGGTTCGCCGGTGAGCCGGATGATGTACCGACGACTACGGACAGTTTCCATGCGCTCAGATGGGCGTCCACTGAGCCTTTTGTAGTTAAGCAGCGCTTCGAAAATGAAAACATGTCAAAGGCCGCACATTTCGTTTGGTTGCGAGGCCCACCTTCGTTTTGTATGTGCCCACATCAGCTTTTATTCGTCCCCCAATCGATCGCCAATCTATTGTGTGGCAGTCCTTGCTGTCTTTAACGTAGTACCTACAGATGATGCTATATATGATTGTATGCTTACTGCAGAGGTTGGTGGTTCAACAGTCAAAGCGGCAACAACTGTGGATATGCGTCTCTCAATGGCAAGTATAATCCAACTCAGTATGGTGAATTTGAAGGCATTTACTGGTGCTACGAAGCTCCTACTTGTATGAATCCAACGCAATCCAGCATGATGCTACGAAAGATTGCTTGAAAATTGTTTGACAGCGGGCGTTCTCTTTATTCGATGAACTGTTATAACGTTTGGTATAAAAGATATGTGAATGCAAGAAATGATTATTACATGAAATAAAGAAAGTCTTCAACGAACATTATGTATTGTAACATGGTACGATGATGTACTAGCTTCACTATACGAGCTCGTCGATAAGAAAGCGTTCAAATGATAGTAGCATGTTGCTACTGTCTGATCCGATCTGATATAATATTCACAAATTTGAACCATCACTCAGTCATACCGATAGCTTAATAAACTGCATGGTATTGTTTTAATGAACCGGTCCTACCTTGTCTCAGTTCAAGTCTTCGACAGGATACTTTATTCAGTCCGAGCAAAATGTGGTTTGCCCAGTAACGGTTCTGTGCACTGCATCTCTACTACAGGCAAAACCGGATAAGTGCAGATTTTTTGCAAGCCCCAAGTGCAACTTTTGTGTTGAATCATGATCGGATAAGTGCACAAAATTTTCGTGCCCGGTCGATGTGCACTTATCCGGTTTCGACTGTATATTTATAATGATTAGCTATGAGTGTCAGTTCAGACATTTGATCTCTAGAAACCTTCCTTTCTAAAAAGGAGACACGAAACAAAACGAAACGATTTCAATACTTTATTGTAAACACAATCAAATTCGAATAAATCGAGTCTCTAATTAGCATCAAGCTGAACTATGAGCATGTAAAATATATCATCTGACAATGCAATGACAACTGCATAACGGTGAAGTTATTCTATAATCAATATAAAATCGCTGTATTAATTCATTTTTGAAAAGCAACAAAGCAAAATGACACCAAGATCAAAATACCAATGTCCATGTAAAAGTGATGAAAGATGCTATTGCGTGCGCTGGTTCGATAAAAGTATCCCGGCAGTTTACCATTGTATTTGAGCAATCGCTGAACCCAAAAGGAACCATCATCCAACGAGCTGATCGGACGATCATCGAATATTGAGCGAACTCGTTTGACAGCCTAAAAAATGTTATACTCTTGATAATAAATTTCACTTTCATCTCTCCAGTTTTTCTAAAAGCCATTCATTTGTTTCGTTTGCATAAACACTGCAACCGCTAACGATGAATGAGTAAAATACTCATATTTTGAAGCAAAGTGATAACTTCTAAGGAGAAGTAACAATGATATCAACGTCGTGCATTTCTAAAAATCAATGAGCATAGTCATGAATCCCAATTCTTATCATAAACATTAGTTATTATTACTTCCATGTACGCCACAAATTATTGTTATTACTATATTATCACAAATTTGATTATTTAAATTGCGTAATCAAGTAATTCGCGTCACAGCACTTCGGCCGAATAGATGATCAGGGTCATACGATAGTTTTCGTGGTAAGACCACGTTAACATCGCATTAAGTCAGAAATGCGCAAATGTGAAACAATATAAGTGTCCGTTTCAGCTAAAATTTCATGAACTTAACACAAAGTGAACCTAAAAAGCATTCTAACTATTCAAAGTTACAGCGTTCAACCCACAGACAGTTGTGAGCCAATTTATTTATAGATGCACGCTTGATGCATCCCCAAAGTTTTATCATGAAAGTTGTCACGGGGTCGACTTGAGAAATGTAGCTATATATTTATAGGAGGAGAACACAACAAGTACTGATAGACGGGCTAACAATACTAGGTTAAGTAAGATCAATCTGACAAGATTAGTAAGGCTCTTTAAAATCGATTGACTATAGTCATAAACTGAATATCCGTAAAATCTTCTAGAACTTGAAATTCATCAAGCGACTACATGATGACATGTGCAGTACGTACGAGTACCATACACCCCACATTCCGGGCTGCTTTACAACACGCCACACGCACATGGACCGATTTGTTACAGTATGCTGTACATGTACGTATGGCGTGTCATAACGCAATTCAGAAAGTGGGGCATATCGTAAATGTACTTAATATTATACCTTTGAATAGCTGTCGTCTTCGATCACTTTGCGAATGTTCCGCTCGACCGACCCGGCTGTCAATGTTTTCTTGTCAATGACCTCAGCGAACGAATGAGTTTTGGCCAGCCAAGCGTTACGCACTTGCTCGGCAAATAGTGGAACGTAAACGACAGGTGTTTCTGAGCATATTGCCTCTTTCATGCTGAAATTCAATTATCAGCTAGTTTATTTATACCTTTGGCGATCAAACTTGAACAATGTAGCAGGCTTCAACCTTCAGAATTCGTACTTTACGACAGTAAGACTACTTTTACTAAATAAGTAAACACGTTTATGATCTTTAGCTACATTTTTAATTGCGAGTTATCTTCCAATATTGTCGATGAATGCAGTAGACACTAGAAATTTTCGCCACAAATCACCACTTTATAAATGACATTATAGAGTCAAAAATTTTCCAATCAGTCACAAACCTTAGATTGAATAAAACCAACTGCATCGAAAGTCAATAACGTGTCTTTCTATCAATTTACGCACGTAAAAACCAAAAAACACGGCGCGCAAGCACCGCAAAGAGAGTTCATCTTTGTCAACAACAGTGCCTGGCGAGATTTCTTTTTAGTGACAGAAAAATGTTGAAACAATAAAAGATATTCTTATAATGGAGGGAAGTTTATTCAATAAAGAATCAGCGCGCACCTTTTCAGGCCTCCATGACTGATAAACAGCTTGGTTCTCGGATCAGATAGGATGTCGAATTGTGGAAGCCATTCGTCGAGCATGATGTGGTCTTTGACATCCAATTTCGGCCCTTTGTAGCCCCAAATAATCCGATAATCAGTCAATTCATTTAATGCCCCGACAATAGCGTCAACGACTCGTTTGGGCGCAAAATCCCAATTTGTGATTGTGCCAAAAGCGATGAGAATAGTGCCACGGGATTTCGGATCGCTGACGAACTTGGCGTACTTTCCAGTCAACGGTTTTGGTTTTTTACACGACATCCCATAAGAAATAATCTGAAAGATACTACTAAGCGGTCGTTACTTACTTGCGGTATGGAACCAAAATTTTGGTTGCACGGCGCTTTACATTGCTTATCATCATAATTTGTCGCTCTTGCATTCCATTTCGTCAACATTGCACGCAATTCATCACAGTAATGTTCTAATTGGTTGCAGATACGACGAAATAGAATACAAGAGCGATAAATTATGATGACAGACGGTATATTTCTAAAAGTCATTTCATCGAAAATAGTTCCAACTACGAACATCGTTGGCCAAAGGCACCGTCCAGCCGATACTGTGCGGGAAATCGTAGAAGCTAAACGCAGCTTGGCCGACATATTCCGAAAAGGTAAAGTCGCCAATCGACCGTATAGTCCATCTGATCAAGTTACTGATAGCAAAATCGACCAGCATCAGCGATTTCACTGCATCGCGAATCGACGTGTAGCGATCATAGAAATTACTGATGTTCCATTCCATCGTATCATAGAGAAAGAGTGGCGGTGATAGGACGGGATTGCTGCAAATTATCGAGCTAAGATGATAACGAGTGCCAGACACATGTTCTGTGATCCGGAAGCTGGTAATTTACAGTAAACCTCGTTTATACTGGTTGCTATACCTTGTGATCATAGTGATCGGCTAAGATGCATTTGTACAAGTTACTTGGGTTATTGTTCAGCTGCCCAGCGGTTGTGTCTGACCGCTCCCCTTCGTATTAGTAAACCGTTAGGACGTTGGTCGCTGTATGAGCTCATCCGGTTGAGCACCCACCCCAACGCCTAATACCTACGGAGGGCTAGAATATAACACTGGTATTTGAGTGGCTAATCAGAATTACCGGTAAAAGCGAACTTGCTTGTATTAGAAGATATGCTTAGGAACTAAATTTTTTGACCGGTATAAACGAAATTCACTGTATTATGCATTTACTTTCGTTTTATGAAACCGCCCCAAGAGGCAGTGCGAAAAATTAAGAGGTCACAAAAAAAGTTCCAATTCTTACCGGCCATATGAACTATAGTAGGCGAATACGTTTTCCAAATCGGTCGCGTGCATGATAACCGCCGGTTTGCCGTTGTTAAGTGCGATTGCATATCCACACGGCGCAAATAGTGAATCCGTAAGCACCAGATCCCACGACTGATTGGCCAAGCGCCAAAAGTCATTCGCCTGATGTTTCAACAAGTGCTGGCAAGACAAAGACGATGGATAGAATGGGAATAAGCCGCCAACTACGCCTACTTCACCATTCCAGACCATATTGGCGAACTCCGCATCATTATCGATTGACAAATCCAACCCTAAAAGATGAAAATTTCAATTTTGAAAACTTTGAAGATGTTTGGGTCCCTAGGCGATGACATTTGACCGTAATCAATTGTCATTGTAGAGGATTTAACTAAAAAGTCTGTTTGCATGGCTTCTTCACTGATGTCTCTCCCCATTAGCCCAAGATAAATTTGGGTTAGTTGGTTCTGTATCATATCGATATAACTTAAGTGTATCCAGTTGTGAGAACACAGCAACAGGCAACTGAATCCCAAAAGTATTTTGGGCAAAACAGTAAAAAATGATAACAGCAATTGTATTAATTGCATAATGTTTGTATTTTATTAGTATATTTATTAATTCGGCAGCCACTACCATTTACCGCCCATTTCGCTTAGTAAACAGAAAATGATTTCCGTAAAAGAAATTTCGGTATTGATCGTTGCTTGAGCACATACTGTTCAGCCCCACAAGCACCAACACCGACCCCTAATACCTGCAGGAGAACTGAGAACATAATACAACTAAAAAAATGAGCTTCAAAAATCATCCTCACTTCTTCATACCTTTTATGAGCACTAGATTCTCTTCAACGCCGCCCCCTAGTGGCAGCTCTGGGCGATAGATATCGAAGTAGACGGTGACATTGTGGCCGTCTTCAACGAGTCGATGTAGTAGCGGCATGAAGGTACCGGCGTGACTGCGTCCTTGCGGCATTGTCGCCAACAAAATTTGAGCGCCATTGCACCGACCAAGCAATATCGCGAAGGCGCACAAACGCAATATCATTATCTTAAATACAATCTTATCTGTTTCAGTTCAAAGATGAAAAGGTTCGCAAACTCACTATCGAGGAATCGTAAGCAACACCAAATTAATAGACATAAGACGCGCGCAGAGCAAATTTTATCTTAAATATTGCCTTTACTTTTCCGGTTAATTTATTGCTGGCGTGTATCAAAATTCTACTCCTTTTCAATACCTTCAAATCAAGATACACAAAAGATAATTACGCGATTTCAGCGACGTACGCCATTCTGCGCGCTTTCGTTTCATTTTGCATCGCGACTTTAATGAGAGCGCCTAAGGCTACGACGCGACATGCTGACATTTGTCAGCAAAGACTACGCATGTAGCAGAAAAACAGTTTGAAATCTCGCATTCGAGTCGAAACTCTTAATAAGAGATTTTACGGGTCGTGTCCTATTGCATAGATGCAGACAGTCTTTCACAGAAGTGCGGTGGAAGATTAAAGGAGGTTGCAGTTCATGCGCAGTGCAATGGGAAATGTGTTACGTAAAATTCGCACCGCCATCCATCATTTCTTCCTTATTCGCTGCAGTGTAAAGTGATGTGTCGTCAGAGGGCAGCGTTGGGTTTCGGCAAAGACCAGTTTGGGGCATTTTCCCGAACGTCCGCTTCAGCCAGCTGGATATTGTCAAAATTTTCCTACTATTCAACTAGAATATCGGACTTCGGTATCAACATGATAAGGTTAAGTGCGCGAAATTTAAACTCTGCTCAACGAATTAGTAATCTGTAAAATGCTTGAAGCCTATTGCAACGTTTTCAAGTCTTTAAACAGGACGCTACGTCTGCTAAAACATTATATTACTCTTGCACTTAATTTAACTGAATAAGAGCAGTTATATTATGCTTACGGAACGAATTAAATCAGCAATACGTAACAATACCGGAAGGATTAGTCGTCGATAACGAACGTGTCCAGCCAATCTTTCGAGATTCTTGCAAAACATATCACTAACTGTCCAATGGGGCATGCATGCGGCTGTATTGATTGTTCCTTTGTTTTGCGAAGGAAAATCAGAAATTTACATCAGTTTTAATTCGTTTCTTAGCCTGCGATTTGCTAAATAGAATTAGTCTCGTTATGAATTACGATCTTCCTTTACGATCATCATATTCGGACTACAATGCTCACAGCTGCATTTTCTGGAACGTTGAAGATGTTTTGATAATACGTTCTTTTTACTCAAATGTCACGAATAACTCTACGATTTATTTTTGCACATTTTATCAGCAATCAAGAGTACGATAACATTTATCGCTAGAATAAGACGTTAAATATTTTGATAATCGCGATTTTTTATAGTAAAATAGCTTGCTACACAGAACTGCTATGTGCGATTCAGTTACAGAGGGAGGGTACTTTATACGAACAGGCAACTTCAGAGATATCCGCAGTGCATTTATTCGTATATGGATAGAAAATCTAAAACTTCAAAACGCGCTTGATAGAGGCGATAATATCATCGTCGTTCGGTGGAAATCGTTTTTCGCTCTTCAAATACGCCGCCAGTGATGGAATGGCCGAAATTTTTTCTTGATATTCCTAAATAAGGACAAAATGGCAGATACCGACCGAAATATGAAGTCTTTGCCACCTTTTGATAGAAAAATGAAAACTAGCCTACTTTCATTTTAGGATACTTGTCAAGTAGTACAGGTTGCAAATCGTTGAGTGACAGAAGAATCTCCAACAGTTGTATGTCGACCATGGTAAGGCGATCGCCAACCAAATGATTCGTCCCATTGTCCGTCAAAACCTGCGGAAAGCAATTGGTATGAAGGCAGTCTAATACATAACGGATTACTACTACGAGGTTATAGAGGTGTATAATTAATGAATTGCTTGCGGTGTATAATAAAACATAATGAAACCAGGATATGTCTTTGCTTTCAATTCAAGCGCAAGAGCAACGAGACTGAATACTAAAATTACGAATTTGGATACAGGAGCGGTCTAGGGGCGGGTTATACCTTTAGTGCAGTTTAAAATTCGTGCGGTAATAGATGATACTGTTCCGAACATAAAGGGCAAATTGAATCCACATTTCAGACGCGGTGAATAAATGTCTTCATTTTACAGCATCGAATGTCAAAATTGTTGGGCCTAATTTGATTTGGAAAGCGTCTATTTTGAAGTGAAAATGGAATATCCAGATTCTCCTACATTCTGTTTAGCAAAATGTCTCTTTTCTCTAGGTATCTCTGGTATTTGGCTTCTAGTTTAATTCAGTAAATGTCACCTTCTGGAAAATGGGCATATAGCGGTCAACCGCTTGAGTAACTGATGCCTTGAATGCTTCGTCGGGCATAAATTTATATGCACCAATTGGCTGAGCAAAGTCGCGAAGACCTTCCGACAGCATGTCGATGCTAAAATTATAGTTTGATCAATTCAAAAACCTTCCGGAAAATTGCAGATTATATCTCGCACAAAGAGCTAAAAAATCAACATCCAAGCTGAGATCGATTTGTAAACGTATCGCACAATTTTTCGGTTTCTATTTATATATCAGAATATTTTGAAGCAAATCTACAACACCTTTCCATCCGTTCTTGACTGAGGTTACGCATGAAAGCGCAGCTTATACCTACCGATATTGTTCTTCAGCGTTCTTTCCGTTAAGACCGTGCTTAGCGGACACGTAACGGACGACAGCGTATGTTTGAACCATGTTTATTCCATCGATCTGTAGCAATGGTAGCTGATTAAAAACCAGCTTTCCGCTGTCTCGCAGTTTTTCGATATCTTCAGGCTGATCCATGTATGGCGCGTCGTCCCACTAAAACTGCATATATTTAAAATGTTCTTCTGACATATGATATATTTTTTAAGTTGCAGTTAAAATACTAGTGAAGGAATTTAGAGTGCACAATGGCTTATAGCACAACGTTAAATAAAAGTACTCCTTCAGTCATTTATAAATCATTCTTTTCTTTACAATAGGGTAGTATGGTTTGATACCGGATACCAAAGTCAGCGAACATTTCACTGTCGTGTTTCTTTTATGAAAGCTTGTGCTATACTTTTCGATAAAGTTACGATAAACAGTAAAAGAGATAGTTCTTGATATTTCATCTAAGTATCATTGATTTGGGAACTATTTTAAGCAATAAGCAAGTTTAATTCGAATAGTATACGAGACTAGACCATTCAGTCCTACGATTAATAAAGTTGGTGCAGGTTACCTCAACGCCAGCTGCAGCCATCGTAAGACGAATAATTTCGGCTCGCCCACGAGATTTCCAATAATGAAGGAGAGGCTTTTTCGATGGCGAACTCATTGCTTTTGTTTTTCTCGTCCGAGACTGAGACCGTACTTTAGGAATGGAGGTAGCTGCAAAGAAACAATATTCTACTTAAAAGCACATACCGTTTGCGAGGTTTGCGCAACAAAATGTATTGCATGTTTAAAGCAAT
The DNA here is from genome assembly GCA_002796945.1 of Plectus sambesii. Classification (NCBI taxonomy): domain Eukaryota; kingdom Metazoa; phylum Nematoda; class Chromadorea; order Plectida; family Plectidae; genus Plectus; species Plectus sambesii. The sequence continues at coordinate 3,992 of NIUQ01001212.1, read as the reverse complement.
CTAACAAAAAGCTCCTTTGAAAGCTAATGCCCAAGTTAAAAGGCACAGATGGGTGATAGAGGGAACCACAAACTGAAATTTGTAGTCTCCTTCCAGAAGGCCTCAAGGAAAAGGCGCAATATTAAGAGCCACAGGCCCGACATGTCCTCATTTATAGCAAAGAGTGAGCAGTGCAAGTCGCTGGTTACGTCAATCGACCATGTAAGAACCAGTTTAACAGTGAATAGTGAAGTGGATGACAACGCACTTTTACTTGTAGGCATTGTGACAATGCAACGATGACGTGAAAGCTTGTCCGCACACCGCAACAGGCGCTTGAGAGTCCTACCAGCTCCCTTCAACTGTCCCGCGGCGCTGCTTTTCGCTGTTATAACGCTTAAAACAGGCAACCCAGCCATATTGCTGCCATGGTTACAACGCATTTGATGTATCTAATGCAAGAGAATGATGATAACAGCACTTTACTCATTCAATTACCAGGAGCCTACTTCATAATACTCATTTGTTCACAATACGTGTGATGATATTGCAGAGTTTGTGATGATAATGCAATTACATTTTACAGTTGCTTTTTGAAACTGGTCCAAGAATGCCATCAAATTAACGGGATGGTTGCATTGGAGCTCCTCGCGTTCTTCTCTTACAAAATTCCTTATTCTATCTCGTAACAGGAGATAAGGTTCAGTGTCGAATTTAACCGCCTTCTATCCCATGAGATTAGACTGTGATTGCATTGCTAGTTAATCTTTGATCATTTGGCATGCGACACTTAGCTTTCATTATATTATTTTATTCAAAGCGATCAAATGCAACAAGGTCCAAAGCGAGCGACCAAGATAAAGTACTATTGGATTTCACAACCATTTTGAAAGCTATTGCTAATGAGCTATTTCAAAGTAACAGGAACACGTGCTATGATGGCGCAAAGCGATTCAATAATCGAACTAATATTGCGTTTGTACCCACGGAGTGGGCATTTAGTCACCACCTGGAACGGCAAGAGCACGATGCATACGTGCATTTCCCCTCCCAATCCTATTATCTCGGCGCAAAAGTGAAACTAAACGAGCAAAATAAAGAGAGCCACTCCTAGCAAATTCGCACAATGAGCAACGTTTCAACGCCCATTTCTATTGTTAAACTAAGAAAATAAATCAAAACACAAGATTGTGACTGAACTTTTAAGGCAAAGTTTGTGAATCAGTAATTTAAGCACGATATCGACTTCCTATTTTTCCTCATCTGATTAATGAGCGTAAGAAACTCCTCGCCATAAAATCTACGCTAATATATAGCCGAACGGTAAATTAATGCTTAAAATGGCGTAACATTTGTCATTCTGAAGTCATAAAAATACGATTTTAAATGTTTAACGCTAAAAAGCTACTAAATGCGATATGTGATCGATGTCGCCACGCATATGAAAGTATNACTTGTCATTCTGAAGTCATAAAAATACGATTTTAAATGTTTAACGCTAAAAAGCTACTAAATGCGATTTGTGATCAATGTCGCCACGCATATGAAAGTATTTTGTCAATGGTCTTCAGCTAGGACTCGCCATCTTCTACCGTCCCAGAGTGCGATTGACAGCGGTACAATATTCGTCGTTGTTGGGTGGGAATCGTTTGTCACTCTTCAAATACGCCGCAATGCTCGGAAGAGCCGATATCTTGTCCATAAACGCCTGAAATGACAATGCAACGCCTGTTCGCGAGAATCAAATACTACAAAACTAATAACAATCCTTATTACGATTGCTATAATTTTTCCACATTTTTAATTTTCAACAGTGGACGAACGAGGCTATCTCAGAAACTAATTATGGTATTAAACAAAGCATCCGTTTTATGCTGGACATCAATTCTTGAGCGTTGCAGTCTAGCATTACATTCTATTTTCAAAATTATGGAGGCCATTGATAATTTAAAATATCAATCCTTTAATTAACATAAAAATGTAATGCCACCCTATGTGATGCACAGTACAATACCCTCTCGCTCTACACTCAACCAAAATGCATGACTATACCTTCAGATTTGGGTTGCTGGCGAAGCTTTCGGGCTTATAATGGTTGATTGCCAGCAGAATCTCCAATAACTGTACGTCGGCCATTGTCAGACGATCACCAACCAAGTGTCCATGTCCATTTTCAGTCAATGTCTACAAATAAAAAAGGCTAAATATTAGGTCGTTCCATGTATTCTGTCAGTTTTCGAATACTTCAGATAAGTATATCTCAGTGGTAAATGATCGCCGTGGGCTACTTCTCTTTTCATTTTGTAACTCATCCTTTGGGCTACAAAATGAAAAAAGAATTAACCCAGGGCAATCATTTACCACCGAGATATATTAATGCGAAGTTTCCAAAAACGACAGAATATACGGGACGACCTAATATTGCTCAGATTCATACAGCAAGATTACGTTCCAACTTTCTGGTTTTCTAATTTAATCTAAGGCTGCTTTTCTCGGATAACAGAGTGTACTTAAATTGTATCTGTAACAACGTCACCTTTTCAAAGATCGGCATGTAACGATTGATATTTGTTGTGACGGCAGACATGACGTTCTCATCCGGCTGGAATTTGAAGGCGAAAAATGGCGCATAGAAATCGCGAAGTCCCTCAGAGAGTAGATCGATGCTGTAAAACTTTTTGTTTATATTAATCAAACGTCAGTGATTGTAACAATTGAAAATTTTTGCAACAGTCGCATTTGTGTCATTTGTAAATTTATCAATCTAATACTAAACCATTTTTCTCTATTATCGGCTCGCGCAGGCAACACTCTTTTCATTGATACTATCAAAAAGCAGCGAGATCTGAATAACATATATGACAACTTTTGCGTTGACAGCGATTGTTAATTGATACAAGTTATTACTATTGATAATATGAGCAGTGCATAAAAACGGTGCTCTCGATCATTCTTAATCACTACAAAATGCTGATAATATACTGTATAGCAAATAAAATTGCGTCAATTCGAACAGAATTCTCAAGATTTCCTATTTGATTGACCGTAATCTTGAACAACTACATTTTTGCTGCACGGCTAATCAAGTAGTCGTTACTAAAGAGATATTCCACGCTTGTACAGCTCATTTATGACAATCATGATAAGAAAAGGTCAATAAAAAACTAGTAGAATATTGAGTGAAAACAGACCGGTACTGCTCTTCAGGCGTTTTCCCATTGAGACCGTGTTTGGCAGCGATGTACCGTACGGTAGCAATTGTCTGAACCAGATTCATGCCGTCCATTTGCAGAAGAGGAAGCTGATTGAAAAACAGTTTCCCCTCACTGCGCAACTTTTCAAAGTCAGCAGGCTCGTTGAGGTATGGAGCATCTTCCCACTAAAGTAAGAAAAATAGAGGTAGACGCTTTACATCTACAGAAATTTGTTTGTTGCTGAAGTTGTGTCCTCCATTTTCCTTCTTTTTCCAACTACTCTTTTACTCTCAATAACAGGCAAAAATAGCACTCTAATTGCTTCGCTTCAAGATTATATTAGAGGGCCATGAAAGAACTTAAACGTTTATGTATAAGACCAGAAAGTCTATGTAGGGGAAATTTTTCGATCAGTAACGAGCGTCGAGACCGAATACCGTAGAACGCCAAATTTAGCCTATCTTTAGCACGCAGCACGTCAAGGAAAGTCTCAGGAAAGACTGTTTTGCCGTTTCTCAATGAAAAATTTCCCCTATAACCAGAAAAGTCCTTACTTCTACACCGACGGCGGCAAGAGTGAGGCGAATAATTTCGGCTCGTCCGCGTCCTTTCCAGTAGTGGAGTACCGGCTTCGTAGACGACATTCTTAATCACGTGTGAAATCTGAACGGCGCAAGTGAGCTGAACGAAGTAAGGACGATAGACAAGTAAATTGTCGCGGTCGACGAAGACTCTGTAGTCAACACGCACGTATTACGGATGTATTACGCGACGCGACGGCTCAGACAATGACGTCATGCTGCAAACGCGCGCATTTCA
>NIUQ01001211.1:8034-33697 GCA_002796945.1 Plectus sambesii | reverse complement strand
GCGATAGACATTGCTTGTCGAACGCATATCCTGGTGGATACTGCATAGGAGTTTTTCGCAAAACCTGTAAATGCTACCGAAACAAAGGCGGATGATTTCAATTGAAGAATTCGATTTCCGGCTGCAAGAAGGAATCATTGTAAAATAATTTTTATGCTTTCCACACAAAATGCTTGTATCGCTTGTTTCGAATAACAGAACACATTTTACCATGCGATTCGAACACTTTGTAACAATTAATGAATTGCTGTATATGTCACGCGAGCTGCTTAATAGCAAAATAAATTCAGATATTGAAGGTGACGTCTCGCTAGCATAGAAGCCTGTCGCAGTGCTCTCAATATGTTCGATTAGGAATTTATCCAACAGCCGAGAGTGCTATCCTCTTCCGATAGCAATCGCGCCTTGACTAAGAAAAGGTATTCGTTGATGTACGAAAGTTTTGAGAGCTTTGCCAAAGACGTACTCTAGTATACCTTCATTTGATAGCACTTATGCTTAACTTTAAGATAAGAGCATAGTAACCGCCTTTTATTCTTATCAATGGTCGGCAATCCTACTCATGGTTGCAAAGTTGTACTGCAAGCGTATGATGCTAACTGATACTAATCTACATCATAAAGAAATTTGGTGTTAAAGAAGAAGAATAAGACCTCGTCGCTCTCAGAAATCAATTCATCGTTGACGACGTATAGAAAAGGTGCAACCATTTTAAAGTGAGAACACCTCTAGCGAGCTTTTAACGCGCGCGAGTTACGGCTAATATTGTTTTAGACAGTTTGTGAAGGATCAATAAACTGAAAGTGAATATTTCGTATTCTCAGTAATCAAATATTACAGGCACACCACGACAACGGTGTAGTTCAAACGGTAAACAATCGAAATGTGAATTTTGTGTTTAAGTGCACCCATTTCACAAAATTATACTCGTTTGCACATATCATTAAGAAAAGACACTATTGTGCTACTGTTTCTGTATTTTATTTGTGAACTTTACCACAATCTTATTACCAATTTTCAGTGCTCGCCACATTTGCATCAAAATGGCGCGAATATTTATAAGTTATCTTTTACTACTGATCAGTGTACTCAGTGAGGTTTACTCAGCAACATGTCCCGATGGTTTTGAAGGATCATTAAGTGACCCTGACAAATGCTACCTTTTCGTAAGCATTCCGAAAAATTGGTTCGACGCTAACCAATACTGCACTACTAATGCAAATAACTTGGTATCTATTCATTCGCGTGGAGAGAATTTAAATGTGTTAGGTATGCGATTTGAAAGTCTTCTACTAGATCTTCGGTTGTGAAATGCTTTAATCTAAAAAGTTTAAAACGTAATAATGCACTTGCCCGTAATCTGAACTGGGAGGCATTGTTAAAGCATACAAAAAATACTTGAAAGATCCAATCAAGTCCAATTCACAATCCAATGCACCCACAAACAAGCGACGCTAGAGCTGCGCGTAGTAAGCAAAAAGAAAAAAGATTTTGGCGCACGGAAAAATGCCGAGTTGGGAGTACATATGGTTTTCTTAACAAAATGCAGCTAGCATTTGTTTTGTATTTGGATAAGCTGTAGTAAATTTGACAATAAAACAATAAAATTGCTCTTCACATTTCAACAACTCTCAAAAACGAACATGATTTTCAGCAACTGTTACAGCGTCAGCAACGATTGATCGGTGCGATTCGAAAAACTTTTGGATCGGTGGAAATGATTTAACAGGCAAAGGAACTTTAACTTGGACAGATGGACAAAGATGGGATTACAACAATTTTAATGCTACACAAGGTCATTTCTTCTTAAAACAAGATTTTACCCTTAACAGAGTTTACTTTATTTTCTTCGAGTTATATTCTCGGGAGTGTTCCACGAAAATGAAAACGTAAAAAGGTAAAGCAGTAAAGGTAAATGCCAACATGATTGACTGTTGATCAAAGTAGCAACCAATTATATCGGACAACCCACACTTATCTTTCGGTCTAATATTCGCGGAAAATTTTTATGACAAAGGTTAAGGAACGCCTAATAGGAGGTTAACTGCAATTGTTCAAATCAAAGCATGGCCTTCGCTTACTGAGTTTTATCAGTGGTATGGTAAATTGCTGCATCATACATCGCCAACTAGTTCCGAGTTCTCCCCTTCCACTTCCTCTCCTTCAGCAGTGCCTTTTCGACCATTTCACTAGTAACACATATCATTATTCAGTATTCGTCATAATGTTGACAAAATTCGACTCTTGGAAGAATGTGGTCGAGTCTTGTAAATCTGACTGCGCCCATATTGCTGAATTAAGAACCAAGTTATTGAAGGTCAGCCTCACTATCAAATAAATGGGTGCGTTTCGTCACAAATAACGAGGCCAGTATCGTCATCATGCTGGAAAATTGAATCGGCGAACAACTTAAACTGCTTTGTATGCGAGTATTATATATCATCAGGCACGCTGACAACCACGCCGACACCAACAACAACACCCATCAGTGTGATTTTTAGCTTGTGATATAATACATATTGCGGTATATACATGGTGACCTAAATATTCTCTGAAACTATAAAAATTAAAATTTTCATTTAAAGTAACAATTAAATAAATTCCCATATAGTTGTAATAGGTCAGACATAGTAGCTGCGGTATAATCAACCACTTCCAAAATATCTAGCTTTGATGCTCAGCATCAATTTCTGATGAAATTGATACACAAGTGCAAGCAGAATTTGGGTGGTTAACCGTACCACGTTGCGGTAAAAGAGGCTTAGGGAGTCTCAAAACTTTTATGGCAATTAGTACAGACCTTAGCTTAGCACACTTTGCACAAAATTTAGTGTACTTAATAAAATATTGTATTTGATAAAAAAAGGTTCCCACCAGTATTCTCTTTAAATTTAAAATGTTCCCAGAAACTTTCCAGTCACTCTTTATTAACAGATTTCGACATAATGATTCTGTTAATTCTTTTCGCAGCATCGCAAATATGGCATGCTTTCAGCGTCCTGCGCAACTGGATGGACAAATTCGATTTCAAATTCCAACAAGAGTTTTTGCTTAGTTACTACCAAAGCTACATGGTTTAATGCGTTGCTGTACTGTCAAAATATTGCTGCACAAGGTACACTTGCAACAATCTCGAACGCCTTCGACCAGTCCCAGTTGAATTGTACTTTTATCTCTGGTTCTCAGATATATGATGTTTTCTAAAATGTTTTGCAGCAATTGTTTTCGAACACCAAGCGCCTTGTTTTGACAACTGGATTGGCGCCAACGATATTAATCAGCTTGGAACTTTCCAATGGTCCGACGGGCAACCATTAGTCTATACGAACTGGGCACCTGGTAAGCTATAACGGAAATTAGTGTTTGATAAAACAGTTAAAACTTTCAGGTCAACCTGATTTGAATAACCGCTGCACGGCTGCACAGCTACAGACGAATGGTCAATGGACAACTGAGCCCTGCGGTGTCGATAATTGCTTCGTATGCCAAAAATACACAGCGTAGTGTATAACGAAGCATTGTGTCTGCGTTCCTTCTCCCACTAATAACGTGCCACGTTTATTCAAATGAACGATTACCTCATTATTATTTCAGCCCTCTACAATATTGATGTATTCTGCACTGTTAACGTTTTCATCACTTTACTGTATTTGCTCGTTCAAAAGGGACTTCTTGTGGTTCTTTCATGTCTATCCATACTTTTATACGTCTGCAGTATCATTGTATCCTATCGTCTCGAACAATAAACCACCAATTTTCGTTGTCAATTTGTGACTATGGAGAGTTCTCGGAGACAGTGATTCGCAAAACATATTTCTAATCTATTCTTTTTTGTTTGTATAAGAAAAAGAAGGGAAATATACGGTTAAAATATTTACTAAATTCTGTAAGGCATTCGTTCAGAAGCGTGACTAGGAGCAGACTTTTGATATTATGCTGAAAATTGGTTATATTTACATACCCCAAAAAAAATTAAAATCCAAAATCAGGAGGTGCTGGTGTTTTCTTAAAAAAATACCTTCACGTGTTTGATTGCTGAGTATAACTGCTGAGAGATGGTTTACGCGTCACAGTATGCGACGCGCTGTAGGGGATTTTGTAGACAGACCGCTGAGATATCATAAAAATGACGTCAATCATTTATGACAACGTCGTCACACTACGCGATCATATCGCGATGCTCAGTTCGTGATACTACGGTAATTCACTGGGAAATTCAAAACGTACCAACGCAAACGCAAAATGAAATACCAGTCATTCAAATTTGAAGAAGGACATTAATGCGGCGCTTGATCTGTCGTTAAAACTAGAGGGTCAAGTCGATTAAGGCGTCAAAGTTAGTTTATGGGCGTCAAATATCTTTGGCCAACTCTGAAAGCGCAAAGGTTATTGCTTTTCGCAGAACATTTTTAACTGCCGCAGTCAGTGTATTTTCAAATTTCCTATGCAATTTATGAAATGGAATTCTGAGTCTTTAGTCTCTCTAGTTTGCTCCAGTATGCAAAATATTTAAATGCAGTGCGGATATTGAGAGGTTGCTCGCTCTGCGGTTCGAGCGGTTCAAAGACTATGAATGAATGCTATTCGCAGCCGATCTGTTTGCCTTTAAGCAGCTGGTAGATATCGTGAATAGTTCATATTTGTATGCAGTTAGTTCCAGGTACTGCCCACTATGATAATAAAATCCGCGCACCTACAAAAGTAAATAGAAAGGAGGGAGTGCGCTACCACGCACTGCAGATAAATGTAATTTAATTCAAATTAAATCGCTGACGTCACTATTAACGTCATTAGTTTTACGTCATTCAAAAAAATGAAGTCATAAATACGCTGCCCTATGCTCGACCAAAGATTATTCGCAATTTACTAACCCACTGTTCAAGCATGGCTTGTGCTAGTTGGCCTATTCGGCTTTTGCTCGGCATATTTTTATGGTCGATAGCAGAACAAATTTGCGCCAGTGCGTAAGTTTTTTCGTTATTCTTTTTTATCAGGTTACTTGAGTATTTTAATTTCTGTTTATATTGTTTGATAGGTTATAAACGAGATATTCTGAAAGTGAAGTACAGTTTAATATATAAGTCGTTTCGACTTGATGTATAAAGAAAGCATACTGAATTTATCCTAAAATTTAGTGATTTTTATTATATGTCATTATTAATTATCAATTTTAACATTTATTACCTATATTTTAATAAGTTTTTTCAACTGTGAAATGATGCGGTTCATTTGAGCTCTATCAATGAAAGTTTTTAAAGTTTTTAAGTGCAAAAGATTTATGTCACGGTGATAATTAAAGTGTTACTTGCCATTTGCTGTATCAAGAAACATAAAATTGAAAGGATATATTGACTGTCGTACTCTTTAAAATAATGCGGTATTCTTTCTTTCTAACCAATACTCTAAATGTTTGTTTGTCTAGTTTAAAACAATCAAACGAAATTGAGGCTGTTTCGTTCAATATTTTTATAAAACTCTTTATTAAAAATCTGATTCGTCTTGTTAAATGGACCAGCGTGCTTGCATGTTCCAACTATATTGTTTCAGGACATTGGAAATGGCTCTGCAAAGTCTCACAAAGGATCAGCTATTGGAGCAAACAATTCATATTGGCAAACTGCTTAAAACAACTCAATGTCAGTGTCAATGTCAAAGTGAATGTCAATTAAATGGACAGCAGACGCAATGTCAGAGCCAATGTCAAAGTCAATGCCAAACTCAATCAAACTCAATGAATGACTGCTACGATTGGCTGCATATTGGAGGCGCGACAAAAAGCGGAATCTACGAAATAACTCCTCCTGGAATCAAGCCGTTCAAAGTTTTCTGTGACATGGAAACCGATGGTGGTGGATGGACAGTGTTTCAGAGGTACCTTTTAAAATCACTCTTCTTTTATTTGACTTGTATCACTATTTTTGCAATAACAGCATGATTCAGCAATGACTCTAGGTAACGTTTGTGAATTTCGATAAGCATTCGGCAACAATAACTTCTCACATGCGTTCCGATTTTTATTTTGTTTCGAACTGAGCTGCTTGATTCAAGGCTTTCTCAAATCTGACGAAATTTTATTCACGTATGCCACTATATTTGCCCCTCGAGTGCGAAATTATTATAACGACAACCTTTGATTTAGACGAATCAATGGTGACCTTTCGTTCTACGATAAATTGTGGAATGATTATAAAGTTGGATTCAACAATGGATTAGAGAACAATTTATGGCTCGGAAATGATAATATTCATGTTCTGAGTACCAAAGATTCGAATGTTGAGTTGCGAATTGATCTTTGGGGCGATCGAAAGCCAAATTCACCCTATTATAATGGATTCTGGTGGGGAAAGCACACTAATTTCTATGTAAGTTATGCACTACTTTGATAATACGGCGAATAAAAAATATGATTCTCCTCCTTCATGCATAGCTTTTGCGTATTTAAAAGATTTAGTCTTTAAGCTATAAAAATCGGAGATTCTTGTACTGCGTGCGTTTCTAATATTAGAATATTCATGCATTCAATCGGTCATATGCAGGGTGTCCAAAATGTTCCTTTATAGGTTAGATCGATTCGTGCTCGACACTGCGGGTTTTTTTAAACGATAGCTCTACTTCCAAATTGAATCAATTTTAAAGATTAAAAAAGAAAATCCATTTTTCGTCCTTTTAGGCCAAATTTAAAAAAATGAGATTTTTGGACATAAAAACAAAGTGTGGCTTAAAAGTAGCATCACAAGTTTAACTTCATATAATTCCTTGAAAACGTAACTAATTTGAACGCGGTTTTTTTTCAAAATAGAGCCCTACTTCTACTGGGTGACGCAAAAAAAGAAGTCAGGTAATATAACTTTTGAACGAGGTAGTGCTCATGGCCCAAATTTTAATTGTATCGTGTCCTGGCATAGGGTTTTCGATGGGCGGAGTTTGGACCTTTTTCTTTATAAACTGTCGTTGCGGAACCCGAAAATGTGCGAAAAGAGGGCATTAAATCGGAGGTGGCTTTGGAGGGTCACTGTAAAGCGGAAAGTTAAGATGATGAGCTGATCTTTGGCACAGGGGTAGTCCCAAAAAGTGCGAATGTTTTAAAAAGAGTTTTGAAAACTTGATAGAAATTTTTCAAAAATGCCGAAAGGAAGTGCGCGAATATCTGCCAAAAATTGGCTAATGGGGCAGTTTTGGTCGATTGCCAAAAACTTTTCGAAAAACATTCGCACTTTTTTGTGAACTACCGCTGTGCGAAAAATCAGCTCACCATCTTAACTGTCCGCTTTACAGTGACCCTCCAAAGTCACCTCCGATTTAAGGCCCTCTTTTCGCACATTTTTGGGTCGCGCAACGACAGTTTGTAAAGGAGGCAGCCCTAATTCCGCCCACTTGAAGATCCATTCGAGGACATGATACGGTTAAAATTTGGGCTCTAGGCACTTCTCCGTCCAAAAGTTATGTCGTCTGTTCTTTTTATGGGATACCCTGCATTACAGTACATTTCTGTTACTGAATTTGTGTCAGTTTGCCAGTTTATTGACTTACTTTGAACTCTACGATGTTTTACTGAAATCGAAGAAGGCTAGTTTAACTTTTGAGGTAAAATATATCGTATAAGAGAAAAGACATCTTGCTGATATGGCATTTTGAAGCTGTAGAAATATGAACTGCTAGCTTTTGATCTCGCTAAATGAGGAAAAATCTCTTCTGATCGATTCGCTAAATATTCACTAATCAAATTTTGCTCATTACATATTCTTTGCGGTGTCAGTCTTATAATATTCTTGTAGCTCGACGATGAAGCGCATTTCTACACTCTGCACTTATCTTCTTCACTCACGGGCAATGCATCGGCGTCGTTAGAATTATCGGCCCTTTCTTATTCAAATGGTTTAAATTTTTCGACATTTGATGCGATTCACGGCGCCGACCCTGGTTGTTTTTCGGAGAATTTCAAATTAGGGTAATTTTGCAGCTTTTCTTATATTCTTTCGTATGGTTAAATTTCAGTGGGTGGTGGATGGACAGTTGCGCTTTGGCTACTCTGAATGGCAATTATGATGTGGAGTATTACTATGGAATTAGCTGGTCTACTGGTCCCTATTATATCTACCCGACACGGACTCGTACGATGCTGCGAAGACTTGCGTAGTGAAAATTTTCAATCTTTCTGTTCATGGATGGATCAAGGGATGGCTCCAGATAACCTCTTCCTCAAGCACGCTGTCCTTGCTTAGAGAAATATTGCCGTTTCTATGAATGATTTTAGGTAGACAAAAGACATCCGTTAAGTAACAATAGGGTTTATTTTTGGAATAAAACTGCAAGTGAACTAAATAAGCTTACACTTTACGTAAACAATGTACACACAAAAGAAAATTAATATAATAGTTCACTGAATGGTCTAATGGAATCATCATGATACGGCCACACGAATGCAAGGCGTCTTTTGGAAGCGAACTGGAGCAGTCTGCGTTCACTACGGTATATCACAATGCAAACCAATATGCACCCCCTTGAGAAGTGGTTGGTAAACCTTTAATCCAATTTCTTACTGAATTTTTTCGAAAATGAATCCTGGCGATTTTTTAATGAAAGTAGAAGCGCAAATTTTAAAATTTATTTTTCAAATGCTTGAAATCCCGTATTTCGTTTTTTTAAATGTGTTGTTTGTAATTATTTTGATATGCCCAACTTTCATTTATCCTTCTACCAATGTAATTTCCTCTAACTGACTTGGCAGAAAGTCTGCTGTATGTATCGCTTCGTTAAACGCGCTAAGCTTTACTGTTAAAATGGGTAGACAAGTAATTGAAAATTGTTTAGGATTAATTTCATAAATAAAAAATATTAAGAAAGAAATATTTGATTGCGGAATGCAGTACTCAGACTCATTCTAAGAAACCTGAGACATTTAGCGTGGTCAAATTTATCGGCACAAATGCAAGTGAAAAGTAGCATGCAGTTGATAGTCACATGCAAGAGCACGCCCGATGTCAAGCAAAGTTGTTTACGTTTGTGTGTTTATCGTCGAAGCTATCCTCTTTCCAACTTTTTTGGTGCTGACATGTAAACTTCAGGCAGTTTACATTGCGCTTACAAAATGCACAAACGTAGCTGTAATAAACAACACTGTGTGGCGTTGGTCATATGATTAGTCACTAACGCATTCGCTATCGTCACCTACGCAAATTGTGTGCAGCAGTATTTGCCGGCTAAAAAATTTACGGCCTTAAGGTTTTAATTGTTATATTTATTTAGACTCAGACGAAAATGAAGAAATATCGTGCTTTCGGAAATAACGATAACTTCGCTTCGTCAGAAATGTAAGATTATGCGAAAGTCTAAAAGATCCTATGCTTTCTTTCTTGTTTTGTAGCTACAGAGCCCCGACTGCCAATAGCGCTAATTCATCAAGAAATGGAAATGATAACAGTTCAGTAGAACTATCTCCACTAACTCCATCAACGAGAATTTCGTAACTATTTTTGTTATGTATTTGAGATTGATTGAGCCATTCCTCAAACGTGCTTGACGACTAATTACGACTGAAATTCGATCCTGCAAACATTAGAAAACGTCACTTACCATTCGGATTAATATTTCCTATATGTAATATTATATTTTGACATGAAATGTCGCAGAATGTCTGATGTAGTAAAAAACTCTATCTCGAAAATTCTTTCGTTAAAAAACATGGACTGCATGGAGTAAAATTTTTCATTTGCTCTCAACATTATACGACTAAATTTTTCTGTATAAACTGTATCATATATCGTTTTCGACATCGTGACTATTTTCTGCATCTAAGGATGACAACGATAAACTAGTACCTTCTAGGGCGAAAAGGCAACCGAGTCGCACCAACAAGAAATATCGATGGGACGTCATTTTAATCTGCATTGGCTTAATCCTGTCGTTTGCTGCAATCATCTTAGCCATAATCATCCTTTCCAAGAAGAACACCCCCGAGGGACCACAGAATAGGAACATCAACTACATGTCAACTACGTCTTTCCCGAACGTTTACAGTCAGTTTTGGTGACTTTTTTTGAAAATAAACGACTCCAAAGGACTTTTGGAAAACATCGCTTCAATCCACATTGAATGTCAATTCAGAAAATCTTTTCTTTTCTTTTGTGTCCACAAATGTTGAGCTGATTATGCGGCCGGCATGGAAGAAGTTATGTGGACCTTAGAGGTATTAATAAACGCCATAAAGAGTGCTACATTAATGGGTGTGATTATGTGGTCGTCAGGGAGCTCGCTACCAATTCCGAAACTTAACTAATAACAATTGTAATATAGTGGATTTCGTTTATACCGGTAAAGGGGGAGGCCGTGGATTTCGACAGATATTAGAGATTACCGGTGTAAAAGAAATTCGTTTATAATGTTCAGTGACCGTTATAACAAATAAAGTACTCCAGAAATCATTCCAGAATGGACTGTTTCATCCAGTTTTAAATTATAATTATCAACTCGCGCTAGCAGTAGCTTATAATAGGTCTATGTTTATTAAAAACTGTCTTAAACAAATTTCTAACTTAAGGCAGCGAATATCTTGCTCATTTCAACAATAGCGCCACAATTGACGGTATCGCGCATCCAAACCTTTTCTTTATGGGACCCGAGCTCATATTTTCATTAATCGATCGAATAATTATGAGACTGAAGTAACGTGGAAACCGCTGCTAGAGCAATATTGCGGCAATGTGACCTTAATAATCCCTAATGCGTTGTTGAATATGTCTCTACCTGTGACGCACTTCAGTAACACACATGATTGCAGCCCAAGTTGTTAACTTCTTGCAGCTGGCGTGCCGCGCTCCATTCAAATATGAAAATGACCGCTAAATATTAACACGAATCCTTCTAGCTACACAGCGGCCAGGTCCCAGTGTGTGCCCACCGTCACAATATTCGGGACTACGCGGCGTTCTTCTCAGTCCTGGCTTTAGTACCAATCAGTATTATGGTGCTAACTTGAACTGCATTTACCAAGTCACAGTACAAGCGAATTGTACAATACTACTCACGGTGAGCTCATTCCTAACTGAGCTAACTTACGACAAACTGTTCATCTACGACGGGTCGAACATCATTTCGCCGCTGTTGGCAGAGTAAGATGGGTATTTTTCTTAAAAGCTTATTCAGATATTTAAGTAACGCAATATGGGTTATTTTCTGATTCTGCGACTGCATGTTGGACACGCTGGCATCTCGGGGTATAATTTGGATATCCGAGTGTGAAGGCGCTTATCTTCATTTTACCTAGTATTTCACTTAGGTAGGCCGCCAATCACGAAAATCTTTCACAACCTTAACAGTCGACCTTTTCAAACGAAGTCAACATAACTTTATCTCCTCTTCTCTCTCTATACCAGTTAATTATATAAGACCTTTCCATAGAAAAACTTGTGCTCAAATAAGAGAAAGTAAAGCAATGAAATAGCGTATTCCTTTCTAGGTGGTCAGGGATAATTGCTGCCGGCAGGCGGGTGGAATCAACTGGAAACACGTTGACAGCAAAATTCGTCACAGATGGCTCGAGTAGCCACGCCGGGTTCTCAATAAGCTATTCGCAGTCAGATAGTATGGCATTTGTACTATTCTTGTAGCAAGTTATGTAGCAGATTTTCATTAATTTATGGAATGCGAATTTTGACAAGAACCGCTATGAAACCCGACCTCTGTTTTCTGATTTACCGATCGAAAAATTTCGAGAGTAAAGTAGAGCACAAACTGTTGCAATCGCAAGAGCGCGACAATGTAATTTAATTAATCCCTAGCGCGTCACTATTTAACACGTCTCTGACTGTAACGCCATTTATTTACGTACGATAACAGCCCAAATTATCATCATCTTACTGTCGCCGTGGCGCACTTCATTCAAATCCAATAATGACATCTGAATTGTCACAGGACCTGTATGCCCTCCGTCAAACTATTCGGAACCTACCGGCGTTCTACTCAGTCCTGGCTTCAGTACCAATCAGAACTATGGAATTAACATGAGCTGCATGTATCACATTAGTGCACCAGCGAATTATACGATACTAATCACGGTAAACTCGTTCGTAACTGAGGCCGACTATGATAAACTGTACGTCTACGATGGACCGAACACGGCTTCGCCGCTGCTGGCAATGTACGACACTCATTTTTCTCTAAATAGTTATTAATATCTTAAAATTAAGCGATATGGCTTATTTTGGGATACTAAAATTCCGAGGTGGGCATATCAGCGCCTGAAGGTATAAGTTAGGTATCGGGGAGTGCGCATTGGGCAAGTGCTTACCGCCATTTTATTCCGTGTTTTATTAACGTCGGCAGGCAGCCCCCAGAATCTTGCACAGGTTAAACTCTCGTCCTTTTAAACTGAGATAATAAAGCGGCACCTTTCTTTCTCTCTGTTTGTTAGGTAATCGTTTAAAATCTTTTCGAAGCAAGTCCAATGGTCAATCCAGAGACACCAAATCTGTTGAATGTAACGTCATTAAATATCTTATTCTTTTCCAGGTGGTCAGGAATATTTTATCTTTATGGTAGTAGGCAGCTGGAGTCCACAGGAAACACTCTGACGGCAAATTTCGTCACAGATGGCTCGAATAACCAAGCCGGCTTCTCAATAAGATACTCTCAGTCAAAGAGTATGGCATTTCTACTATATTTATAGCAAATTTTGCAGCAGATTTCTGTTAATATATAAAAAATATATAAGATTGCAAACTCTGCTGTACTCTAAGTAGGTTAACGTCTGGGTGTTAATTCAAGGGCGATATTGGCTTTAAAACAGCGAATAATCAGCAGAAAGTATCGAAAAGTGAAAGGTTCCAAAAGGCGACGTTTCCTCTCTTTCATAACTTTCTTAATATTGCATCAAAGTTCCAAACTAAGCACATTTTTGAACGTCTTTCATCTTTACATACTGAATGGTATAAAGAAACACTGATTTTGGTTCAGCATTTGTAGTCATCTAATTGAACTGAAGTTTCATGGACAGAAATATATATGTTTTCGAAAAATTCTGCTGCCATTTTCGGTAGTCTTAACTTGAAATTCCATACAATAGAAAATTTCAACTAAATCTGAAAATAATTTTCGAACTCTGCTAATGGGAGCTTAAAAATGCTCAATCCTTATGAAACACCTATAGTTTGTCTTAAACCTAACTTCAACTGATGATGGCGCTATGCAGCCTTCCGACAATCTTGCTCTTTCGAATTATAACGCTGCAATTAAGTTTCACTTAGTCGAACATTTCATTATGGAATCCGATCTCAGTTTTCTGGTTAACCAATCGAAAAGTTTCGAGAAAAGAGTAGAAACTGCTGCAATCGCATGATCGCGATAATGTGATTTTAGTTATTCCTAGTGCACGTTTGTCACGTTTTTGACTTACGCACTTCATTGGCGCACTATAACAGTCCTAATTATTATCTTCTTACTGTTGCCGTCGCGTGCTCCACTTAAATTCTATAATGATCGTTGAATATTCACAGAAGTTGTATGCCTTCCGTCAAACTATTCGGGACCTGACGGCGTTCTTCTCAGTCCAGGCTTCAGTACCAATCAGAATTATCGTATAAACATGAGCTGCATTTATCAAGTCACAGTACCAGCAAATTATATGGTACGACTCACGGTGAACTCATTCATGACCGAGGTCGACCACGATAAACTGTTCATCTACGACGGATCGAGCACCGCTTCGACACTACTAGCAGAGTAAAAATGGGCATTATTCCTTTTAAAAACTTAATATATATTTAAGTTACGCGATATAGGTTATTTTGTAATACTGAGACTCCGAGGTGGAGACATTAACGCTTGAGGGTATAAGCTGAGTAGTGGGGACAACACAGGTGCATATAATCATTTTATTTTCCGTTTAACTAAAGTAGCTAGTCAACCGCCAAGGTCTTTCACAATTCACATTCTCGTCTATTCCAAAAATAGTCACCATAACTTCAGCTCTCTCTCTTTCTCTTTGTTCATCTATTGTATAATACCTTATCAAAGGAAAGCTAGTGCACAAATTTGAGACCCTAAATTTACTGAATCTAAAACAATGAAATACCGTATTCTTTTCCAGGTGGACAGGAAGAGTTGCCACTGGCAGACAGCTGCAATCAACTGGAAACACTCTGACAGCACAATTCACTACAGATTACTCCACCAATCAGGCCGGCTTCTCAATAAGATACTCTCAAACAAATAGTATGGCATTTGTCCTTTTCTTGTAACAGGTTATGTAGCAGATTCCCATTAATTTATGAAAAATAGACTTGAATAGTAATGCTGTTGCACATAAAGTAGCCCAGTATTAGGGGATTAATTCAAGAATAATAATGGCTTAGGTATTAAGAAGAAGCTTCCGAAAATTTGAAAAGTTGAAATCTGCGACCTCTTCTTTCTTAGTTTTGCATCAAATTCCAAATGTCAACACATTTTCAAAATTCTTTTATCCTTTCCTACTGAATAGCACGTAAAAACGTTGATTTTCGTTCTGTTTTAGTGGTCAGTTAGTCAAATTGAAGTTTCTCGCTCTTTATTGCACACGATACTCTAGTATATTAACGCATGAACGTGTGGCGTGTTATAACGCAATCCGGAAAGTAAGGCGTAGCGTCCTCGTACTGAACTTGCATCCCACCAAAATTAAATGATGTCCAATCAGCGCTAAGTGCAGCAAGTGATTTGGTGTGTCGTGTATTATGTCGTATCGATTATACGCGAAGTGAGCTGTTTATTAGTCGTTTGTCGTTTCGTTTACTGCACTTAGTGCTCATCAAGGACAAGTTTACGGTAAGTGGAGTGTAAATTCTGGACACCTCAAATCTGATTACCGTCGATGCACCTGATTATGGCTACTTTGATAAGTGTGAATAATTATGCCGCTAAAACTAAACGTAATCGAAAGAAAAGTATATCACTGAAAGGCCTGAACAATGAGAACAATAAGAAATATAGTACATTTATAATCTGAATCCAGAAATATAGCGGCCAGTTTGAGTACATTCAAAGTTTGCAGCAATTTTTTCCGCGGGGTGTAGTGCTAAATTTCCACTGATTATAACTTTTCAGTAAACTGTTTTCAATTAAAACCTAATATATCATCGAAACTACTTTTGTCTGTTATTTCTTGATATAATGAACAATTTCAACAGCTGGATCAAAAATTTATGAGAGGCTGTCAAAGAGTAATGTGGCCGAAGTTAGGTGCACCACAGTTACGTTTTGCCGCAGTTTCCCGCGTCTTTCGATGCGTGGCAAACTGCGATTATTGATATGATTGTAATGAAATTTTAGGAAACATTTTTCATTACTTAGGCAATCGTTTCTTTTCGAAAAACTTATTCAACTATTAAAGTTCGAAGGAATCTCAGTTTTTCGGGAAAAGGGCCGAAATCAAGTGCATCGACAGTATGACCATTGAATATTTACAGCAATCCTTCTAACTACGCTACCGCCAACATCGCCGCCACGCATCAGCGTGTGCTTTCCGACACAATATTCGGGACCTGACGGCGTTCTACTCAGTCCTGGATTCAGTACCAATCAGATCTATAGGGCTTTTATAAACTGCATGTGTCATATTACTGTGCCAGAGGGTTATATGATACTACTCACGGTGAACTCGTTCATGACCGAGGAACACATTGACAGACTGTACATCTACGACGGCTCGAGCACCGCTTCGCCGCTGTTGGCAACGTAAGCTGCTCAGTTTTCTTTAGGAAATTATTCAAATATGTAGACCGCATTTCATCATAATCTATCGCACTTGCATTCGATTTCGTCAAATGAGCATTCTAATTGAATGCAAGTGTGTCGAATTATGATCAAAGGCAGTGTACGTTACGTTATATCAACTGTTTTCTGACACTGAGTCTCAGAGTTGAGCAAGTCAGTGCTTGTGTGAATACGTTAAGTAAGAAGGGGAGCGCAAGCGCATATCTGCATTTTATTCAGAGTTTAACAAAAGCAGATCATCAGTCCCATGATCTTTCTCATCTCAAGCTGGCGAGCTTTGTAAAAAAAATCATTACAGTTTCAATACAGAGTGTCTGAAAGCAAATGCTCTGTTTTAATGATTATGTCTTTAGTTGTATTTCACAAAATTCACTGATTTATTCATCACTAGAAGCCATATCATATGCCATTTCTTTAGTAGCAAAATCATATCTTCACAAGACCTCCAGCGTTTTCGGTACATCATTTTAATTCATTCATTCCTTTCCAGGTGGTCGGGAAGAATTGCTGCTGGCAGGCAGCTGCAATCATCTGAAAACACTCTGACAGCAAAATTCACCACAGATTACTCCGTCCATTACGCCGGCTTCTCAATAAGATACTCTCAAACAAATAGTATGGCATTTGTACTTTTCTTGTAACAAGTTGTGTAACAGATTTCCGTTAATTTAAGAAGCGATGATTCTGACTTGAAGCGCTGCTGGACTTGAGGTAGTCCAGTATTAGGTGATTAATTCAAGGATAGCTTTTGGTTTAACTATCATGATTTAGGTATGGCTTAGCCAAAGCCAGCATCTTATCAAACTGAAAATTATCGCTATATAGGGATACTAAATTAGTTTTGAAAATTCTGCAGCTTTTATTAGTAGTCTCAGTTTGATATACTTCACAGTTGAAAGTGTCGTCTAATTCTGAAAAATTATTACCAACCTGTACTTATGGGACCCTGATAATGCTTATTCCTTTTAAAAAGTCTTGTCTGTCTTAATTATGACTTCAATTTTAGACAGCGATTTGTAACCTTCTCATTGTCCAACACGTTTTTGACTGTGACGCATTTCATTGATAGCCCACTTCATTGACGCTTAAGAATAACCCATACTATCATCTTCCTATTGTAGCCGTTGCGCGCTTAACTCAAATCCGATAATGACCGCTGAATTTTCTCAGGAACTGTATGCCTACCATCAAACCATTCGGGACCTGACGGCGTACTTCTCAGTCCTGGCTTCAGTACCAATCAGAACTATGATATTAACACGAACTGCATGTATCACATTGGTGTACCAACGAATTATACGATACTACTTACGGTAAACTCGTTCGCCACCGAACCAGACAACGATAAACTTTACATCTACGATGGATCGAACACAACTTCGCCACTGCTGGCAATGTACAACACTCATTTTTCTTTAAATAGCTATTAATATTTTTATAATATGAGCTATGATTAATTTTCTAATTCTACAACTCCGGGATGGGCACACTGGCGCCTAGGGTGTAAGTTGGTTATCGAGTGCGCATGCGCTTACCTCCATCCAGTTTTGGGCACCTAGGTAAATTTACCTAGTTTACTTAAGTAAATTTGGAGTAGTAAGTTACTTTTTACTTACTACTACGATTTTTGTTTTCATTTACTTACTACTTACCTATTTATAACTAGGTAAGTAAATACAATTAAATAACCGCTTGAATCCAATCACTATCCTATAACATGCACATCTAATGGCATATCCGGCAACGTAGCAGTGGATTGCTCTTATATGCAAAATCCAAAATTGCATTTTAAATAACCGCTGATCTCCATCCCTGCGTATGACATGCACATCAAGTAACATAATACGGTAGCGCACCTGTTCGCTTGATTAGCGGAACACAAGTACAACATATTTATCATCTACCGTCTTTCACAATACAAAATTGTTTCCATGCGCTAATCAGGCGCCGCCTATGTGGAAGGTCTCGCAGGGATGTAAAATATGGTGTTCTTGCTTAACAGAATGCGT
Organism: Plectus sambesii; assembly: GCA_002796945.1. Taxonomy (NCBI): domain Eukaryota; kingdom Metazoa; phylum Nematoda; class Chromadorea; order Plectida; family Plectidae; genus Plectus; species Plectus sambesii. Next base: position 15,944 of record NIUQ01001211.1, on the reverse strand, counting down.
TCCACTACGTAACGATTTTACTTACCTAGTTTACTTAAGTACGTACCGATTTTGCAGTTCGAAACTCGGTACGAATTAGGTAAGTAAAAAGTAACTTTTTACTTACTTTTTACTTACCTAGTTAGAAACGCCCAACACTGCCTCCATCCTATCCCATGTTCGATTTTAGTAGGTGTTCAGCCCCCTGAATTTTTCAGACATTAAACTGTCAACCTCTTTAAACAAACGTGCGACCGCTGCAACTTTCTCTCTTTGTTAGTTAACAGTAAAACACTTTTCGAAACAAAATTAGTGTACAAATCAAAGACACTAAAATCACCTGAATATAAAACAATGAAATATCGTATTCCTTTTCAGGTGGTCAGGAATAATTGCTGCTGGCAGACAGCTGGAGTCAACTGAAAACACGCTCACAGCACATTTCATCACAGATTACTCCACCAATCAGGCCGGCTTCTCAATAAGATACTCTCAGACAAATAGTATGGCATATTTATTATTCTTAAAGCATGTTATAAAGGATATTTCCATTAATTCATGGAAAGTAGACTTGACTATAAACGCTGCCACACCCATAGCATTAAATGGGACAATGGTCGGAAGTCCTCTTTAGAATATTCCCTGCGATTTTCAGTTCTGATTCTTTTGGGTGCGAATCTGGCCCATATATCGTTTAAGGTACAAGTAAATAGCTGGAATATCCGTGACAAATAGCAAACGGAAATTTTGTTACATCGTAAGAATGAAGGCGGTTCCTATAAATAAATGCAATTTTAAATTTTAACGAGTTTAAATTTATTGAAATATATGTAGCGAAACATTTTTGCTCTTTTGAAAATAAAATTAATGAGGAAATCTTTGTAATGGAATTAAAGTTTTTTGCCCTATCCCGACACAAAAATATTATGGAAGAATCTGCCGCCATTTTCGATAGCCTTGATTTGAAATAGCTCAAAATGAAAATTTTCGTATAAATTTGAATGATGATTTTTAAACCGTGTCAGTAGAAGGTTGAAAATGATTGATGTTTACAAAACAGGCTGTCTTAAACTTTAATTGTATTAAAGACGGTGACATGCTAATTTTTCAACTATTGTACTCACTCAAACAATAAAAAAACATTTTTAAGTCTCGCGCATTCCAAATCTTCTGTTCGAGACCCAAGATAGGTTTTTTGATTAGCTGTTCGAAAAAATTTTAGAGTAAACTAGTGCAGAAACTGCTATGATCGCCGGATCGCGGCAAAACGATCTTGATTATATCTATCGCGCATATATTACGTCTCTTACTAACGCACTTCATTGACGCAAGATAACAGCCCAAACTATCACCTTACTGTTGCCGTCGCGCGCTTCACTCAAATCCAATAATGACCGCTGAATATTCATAGGAACTGTATGCCTTCCGTCAAATTATTCGGGACCTGACGGCTTTCTACTCAGTCCTGGCTTCAGTACTAATAAAAACTATCGTAACAACATGAGCTGCATTTATCAAGTCATAGTACCAGAAAAGTATACGATACTACTCACGGTAAACTCGTTCGCCACTGAGCCAGACAACGACAAACTATACATCTACGACGGGTCGAACACCACATCGCCGCTGTTGGCAACGTAAGATACGCATTTTTTAGAAACTATTTAGACCTTCAAGTGAAGCAATATCGATTATTTTGTTACAGTGCGAGCCAGTGGTGGGCATGTCGGCACTTAGCGGTGTAAGTTGAGTATCGGAGAGTTGCGCAGGCGCTGAACTTAATTTTATCCCATTTTTAACTTTAGTAGGTCGTCAGTATAGAAATTCTTTCGCAACCCAAATAGTCGACCTTTTTAAACTAGCATACCACAGCTGCAACTTTCTCTCTCTCACTATTTCTTAGCCAATCGTTTAAAATCTTTTCGAAGCAAGACTAGTACTCAATCCAGAGACACTAAATCTGCTGAGTGTAAAGTCATTATATATCGTATTCCTTTCCAGGTGGTCAGGAACATTTACTGCCGGTATGCAGCTGGAATCAACTGAAAACACTCTGACAGCACAATTCGTCACAGATGGCTCGAATAACCAGGCCGGCTTCTCAATAATTTACTCTCAGTTAAAGAGTATGGTATTAGTATTATACTTACAGGAAATTATGCACTAAATTTCCATTAATTTATGATAAGGGAACTTGACTATAAACGCTGCCGCACTATAAGTATTAAAGTGATCAATTATCTCCATTATACATTATTGAACGGTTCCACGATCGGTGCTTTGTTAAGTGTTGGCTTTTTGTAGTCAACCGTTAAATCAAAAACTTCATGCAATTTTTTAATTTCCCAATGAATTTGTAAATCACTTGTATTAGCGTCCTGTATTTGAAGAACAGAAAGCTTTTACATTAAAATAGTTGGAAAAAGATAAGGAGTTCACGAAAGGGTCCAAATATGTTCCAAATTATTTAACACTTTATCAAAAGCTGTTTGATTCTACCACTAACCTCTAGACGAAACTGCAACAAAAAGACGTCCCTGTTCCAGTTCCAATATTAGGCGGTACCCCTATGAGTCAGAAGAGTAAAGGCTTCTTTTTAACACCTTCTACAATCATCAAATACTGTCGGTAGGTGGAACAAAGCATTCCTAGTGACAACCTTTCCCCTAGGCGCTTTTAAATGCGGTGACGAACATCGTTGATAAAGAGTTATCCGCTTTACTTTTGAATGAAACGTAATCTTGATTTTCATGGCGTTAACTGACACGAAAGTGAGTTTAGCTGAAAATGTGACTTTTCCAAAAGACTGCCGTGAATTGCATCAGAAGAACAGCAGCCTTCCAAGCGGAGTATATCTCCTTAAACCACGTGGTTTACCAGCTTTCAACGCTTACTGCGAGATGGAAACCGATGGTGGTGGCTGGACCGTATTTCAGAGGTACTCATTTATTTACATTACCTTATGGAAATACCATATGTACCACTTTTTTGCAGTAACAGGAAAATTCAACGTTGCTTTCGGATAAAGTTCATAAGATTAGATGGACATTCGTTGACAGTTACCTCTCTTATTCGCTTGATTTTGACTTTTTTAAACTTAGTTGCTTGAAGTCCTGTTCAGATTCGATTAAATCTTCTCTACTTATGCTTCTGTACTAGCCGCTCAATAGTAAAATAATTTTAGTAAGCATCACTTGATTTAGACGCATTGATGCTAACATCTCTTTCTACGATAAAACATGGAATGAATATAAAGTTGGATTCAACAATGGATTGGACAAAAATTTATGGCTCGGAAACGATATCATTCACGTTCTGAGTACTAAAGATTCGAATGTCGAGTTGCGAATAGACTTTTGGGGTGATCAAACTCCATATTCATCCAAACCAAATGGATACTGGTGGGAAAAACACACTAATTTCTCTGTAAGTAATGCAATGCTTTGATAATACAGCGAATTTAAAAAATCTCTGCTTCCCCTCATACATGCATAACTTTCGCCTTTTTAGAAGGTTCGATCTTTAAGAAATAACACATTCTTGCAATGCATGTATTTCAAATATTAAAATATACACGCATGCAATCAATGGAAAATTGTCAAAATTTGTGTTTTTTGACACAAAGTCAGCTTTGAATGCAAAATTTTAATTATTATCTTTTCCGTTATTATTATTTATACCTCTTTTGAAATAGTCTTATAATGTTAACATCTAAGCGTTACTGCTTATCTTAAGTAGTCGATGAATTTTTTCAATATCTCAATATTTCATCAAAATATGTATGAATATGTCGACCCAAAGAAATTATGAGAAAATATAGGGTAAGAAACACTTTACTTGAACAGAAGAATTGTCAGCGGACATATTTTTATTGTATGACTTTTACAGTACATTCATGGTACTGAATAAGTATCATTTTGCGAGTACAACAACGTACCGGGTTTTTCCGAGTATAAGCCCCCCCCCCAAATATAAACGCATGGGCTTATATTTGGAGCCGAAAAATGATCATCATGTTATGTATAAAATGAAATTATTCCAGATGAATTTTGCATACAAAAGTCCTAACCTCAAACAGCTTTTGCAAAAATCAAATAAGCCTTCCATTGTTTGCTTGTTAGAATAATCAAAAAGGAGAATAAAATACTGAAGAAAATTTACTCTTCTCTTTTTGGTTTAAAGCTGCTAACAGCGTTATGTAATTGAATTTTCCAAATATAAGCCCATGGGCTTATACTTGGGGACAAGGTGGAGCCGCGAAAAGTGCCGATTCTTAATACAAGCCCAAGGGCTTATACTCGGAAAAACCTGGTACTTAGAAATAGGGAAAGTTTAAATGAAATCCTAGGTTAATTACCTTGACTTCTGTGAGGTGAAAATGACGAACAAGCGATAGCGTTTGATGGTAAACAATCAACTCTGAACAATTCGCGAAACATATAGTAATCAACTTTTGATCGCTATCCGTTCCATGCAATGTCAGCTATATGTAATATTCTTCTAGATCGAGGATGAAACGAAATTCTACAAACTGCACATATCTTCTTCACTCACAGGCAATGCAACGACGAACGCAAGAAATGGCATTTTTTGGTCAAATGGTTTTGCATTTTCGACAATTGATGCGATTCGCGAAGCTAATTCTCGGTGCTCTGTGTTCCAATTAGGGTATTTTCCAGCTTTTCTTATATTCTTTAGCACACTGCAATTTCAGCGGATGGTGGTTGGACGATTGCACTTCTTCTTCTCTGAACGGCAAATATGTACCGACTCGTTTAGGCGATGGATTTTTCTTTTGGAAGGATGATAACAATGTTATTCACCCAAAACAGTCTCGTATGATGTTACGAAGTCTAATATGATGAAAAGTTTCAACCTTGCTGTTCACATAAATCATATAAATCAAGGAATATTTTGGAATAATATCCACTTCATCAAAGTCGCTGTCATTACTAAGAGAAATTTGGGAATTCAAAGGATTTTTAGCTAAGACAGGATCTTCATTATGTAACGATATGTATTTGTAAGAACACTGCGAAAATGCACGAAATAGATCAAGTTTTCTGCAGGTAATCTACAGATGTAAAGAACATTTTTGAAAAATAGCTATTCAGATTCATGGATCGCATTATTAACATGTGTCCAAACGAATAAAAGATGCTGTTTGAAAGCGAATTGCCGCCAATTTGCGTACTTTATGGTATTTCACAAAAAAAAGTCCTGTCACGTTTTCTTCGAAAAAGGTTTCTTGAATAAAATAGTCAGCTTTTTTCGAAAGTTTTAAAATATGATTTCTGGCAGTTCATCAGTAAAAGAAAGAACGCAAATTGTCGACCTTCACTTTTCAAATACTTGCATATGCATATTTTGTTTTTTAATTAGATTTTTGTTTGCAATTGATTTGGCGAATCTGATTTCCAATTGCATATTTCGATTATCATTGTTCTCGAGCAAAATATAATCATAATCTCTTGCTATTCGCATCATACGTGATACTATTCTCTTTACAGAAATTCGCCTTCAAATGAAACCTTATCTTTAAGTAATACAGTGAAACCTGCAAAACTGTACCCCCTATAATTACAACTTGTGATTGGTTTGCAAAAAGATGCATATATCCGGGTTCAACTGTATTTAAATTAGATTTTTTCCCACCTTGCATGAATGCGGTTTAAAACAGCTTTTCCAATGCATTGTTCAAGGTTGTGTTGTATCGATAAACAAATTGTTAGTTTGTATAGAAAAAGCCAGCTCAGTAAAGATACTCAAGTTAAGTACAGTCGAAATACAATCTTTTTTTAACACAATGCGCTAATATACGCATGCCATTTGATTGAACTTGCGCGGAATATAATAATGCTGTCGTACTCGGCTTATCCTCCGCCTATGCCGTTTTGATGTCAGCAAACAATCATTGTGATCAGTTTCGGAAATAAAAAACTTTTAAGAGATAGATAATTATTTGCGGAATGAATTGTTCAGGCTCAGCGCTCCATTCTGAGAAACCTGAGACGTTCAGCGTTGTCAAATTTATCGACACAAATGCAAATGAAAGGCAACATGCAGTTGATACTCTCATGCAAGAGCACGCCCGATGTCAAGCAAAGCTGTTTAGGTTGGTGTGTTTATCGTCGAAGCTATCCTCTTACCGACTTTTTTGGTGCTAACATGTAAACTTCAGGCAGTTTACATTGCGCTTACAAAATGCACGAACGTAGCTGTATTAAACAACACCGTGTGGCTTTAGTCGTATGGTTAGTCACGAACGCATTCGCTATCACCACCTACGCATATTGAGTACAGCAGTATTTGCTACCTAAACTGTTCACGGCGGTCAGGACTTCACTTTTTAACTTTTTTTGGTTCAAACAGAAATGCCCACCAATAATGCGTTTGCAAATAACGAAAACTTCGCTTTGCCACAAATGTAAGATTATATGAATGTTTAAAGGATCCTACTATTCCTTTGCTGTATTGTAGTTCAGGATCCCAATCTGTAAGCAGCGATAATGTTTTGAGATTTGAAAATTACCCTATTTTACCAAAAGCATCTCCACTGAGTATCACTGATGGCAATTTCATGAGTTTTTTCATGAGAACTTACGTAATATTATGTTTTGACATGAAATACAACAGCATTTTTGATCAACTCATAGTGTTTTCTGTTGAACACTCTTTTGTTTAAAAAGATGGGATGCACGGAATAATATTTACCATTTGCTCTCAACAGAAAACAATTACATTTTCTACATCGATAAAGTGGAGATTCTGTGTGTGAATTAAATGGTACATTTTTCGGTATTGTGACTATTTTTAGGCAGGGACAAGATGAACTGATACCGCAACCACCGGGAAGTGATGTCTACGACAATCAAGTACTTTTTATAAAGAGAAACCAGCCGATTCGCATCACCGAGAATCATCGACAGATCATAATTTTAATCTGCGTTGGCTTAATTTTCACGTTTGCTGTGATCTTCTTAGCTGCAGCCATCCTTTCCAAGAAAACCAGTCAGTATTATTGCTCTACTTTAAATATCTAGTTCAAAAAGAACTTCTACAAGGAACTGTGTCATGCTAATCAAAGTTGATACAGCAGGTTTCTTTTTTATTTGCGTCTGCATAAGTTGAAGTAAATATTCAGCTAGCACGGAAGAAGTTCCAAAGATCCTAAAATATTGATTAATGTTATAGAGAGTGATATAGTTGCAAGTGCGGTCATTTAGTCGTCAGAGAAGCTCGTGACTGTACGTGGGGTGCCACGTACTTCTATTATTAACAGATGTTTTATTCACTAGGGAGCCAGAGTAACAGCATTGTAGAATAACAGCAAGTAAGTTCCGTTAGCCGGCCTTAACGGAGCGTATGTGAACGTCCAGATACAACGTTTTTACTATGATGCGTCATATAGTTCTTATGTCGATAGGTTCGGCCGAGGGCTGACAGTGACCAATCCCGAAACTTTACCGATACCGTAATTATTCTAATACTACGACATGTCGTACTATTTTTCGACCCCTCTCTACCCTGTCGTAGTATTGGAGACTGTCGTTCTATTAGAGACAGTCGTACTATATTTCGATTACTTCATCTCCGCAGGTCGATGGCTCAGTATCGCGATCCGTTCGCATGTCTATCAGCCTTCACATATTCGATAGTAACCCTGCGCTTGCGTATTTTATGTCCCGTTAGGCTCCCCCTTTGACAAGGGCTATGCTTATCTAGGATCAAAGAAGACGGACAATCTCTTTCGCTCTTTTGTGTACCCCTGATCCCTCCTAGTTTGGCTGCCCTTGCTCCTGAATAGAATTGACAATTCGAATATGCAAATCTCTATCACCTTCTTTATCGTCTAATCAATAATGAGCACATTATCTGTTATGTACTACAGTCAAAACCGGATAAGTGGAAACCGCTTAAGTGAAAACACC
>NIUQ01001210.1:0-33414 GCA_002796945.1 Plectus sambesii | reverse complement strand
TCGGTCTTCCGAACTGAGGCGAGACCGACTGAGTCCCCGCGGCTGGTAGACGTATAGTCTGTCTTTTTCCCTCTGTGTTTCCAGCAATTCCGACTCCAAAAGAGCGCGCGATTTCATCATCGGCTGATAGACTAAGGGCTTTGCTTCTTTCTCTCGTTCATGTGCGCTCGCGCCGTTTCTGTCGGAAGAGTATGAGGAGAAGAGGTTATAGGAGGGTGATCGCGATCGGCTCGGACTTCGGTTAGCCTCCATCGGTGATCTATTATTCGCGCTTCTGTACTGTTCCATTGGCGATAGATTTGTTTTTCCTGAAAAATCGAAAATACTGCTCCGCATTTTGTTTGACACTGCGCTAAAAACTGAAATCTGATATGCAAAAGTGTTCAAATGAACATTCAAGCTATTGAAATCATTAGCATTCAAACGATGCGGTGTACGTCTAACACTCATCCCACCAGGAGTCCATCACTCTAGAACTAGCCACTGAGATTTGTAATTATTTGGCTGCATCTCATGCCTGTTACCATCATATATGGCTGAAATACGATACTTATCCATTTAAATAATAACCTCAAAGGCTGTACTTCAATAAAATAGGCTCAGCTCCCGCTGAACAGCCTTGAGGCTAATTAGTTGAGATCCATGTGCAGAAATGGAAACTAAGACGTAGAAGAGCCACTGAGCACCCAGGGGCCAATTTCATATAACTATTGAGCTGTTGAGAATTGAGAATTGAGGAATTGAGGCGCGCTCGCATTGGTTGAAATTCAAATCTGACCAATCAGCGTGCGCCTCTATTCCTCAATTCTCAATTCTCAACAGCTCAATAGTTTTATGAAATTGGCCCCAGATTGCGTTTGCTCCCTCTAAGTTCTTTGTAGTCATCACTAATTACGACCATTTCCCACTCTGTGTAACTCTTTTACCCCATGGCCTCTTGCTTCTTGTATGATGACACTTCTCTGCCCTTGCCTTTAATGATTTACTAATAATTCCTTTGAGCCTGATCGCTATTGTAGTGAATAGTATCAAGCTTTAAATCCCTGATCTAATACAGTATTTGATTATTCTGACAATTACATCCTTGAAATTCGCGCCATGCTTACCATATTTGGAAGCTGCATAACTGATTCCTACGGAGGCAGAATCCTTGGAGACATTTGGCCGTGGAATTTGGTCTTCTAGCTGTGATACTTGTAAGCCTGTGCGTTTGTCGCACAAATTGCCTTTCTTGTCGACAGAATAAGTCCGCTTGTAGAACTGGCGTTGTTCCGCTGTCCAGTTTGCCCGCGGCGTGTTGCTGCGAAGAAAGGAGTGCACCTCCGAATAGTGACCTCTCTCCATCTGCAACCTTTTTTTTTTCTCAACAACTGATAAATTTAGAATGTCAGCGCTCTGCTGCATATTTTTAAGAGAATAATTCGATAAGAAATCCTAAAAAATAGCCGGCTAAAGCTAAAATTTCCAACAACAAGTTCATGGGGTCCTATTTCGTATGAAGTATGTTTTTAGTCTTTATGTACTTACGCAGCGTTCTCGCGTAAGAAATGCGAACATTGATCAATACGATTCATCGTTCTTCGTTTTCGTTTTTTCATTTCGCATTTAAACTGAAATTATAAACAGCGCTGCATCATCAAGAATAGCACATTTGAAGAGTAGCCCATGGGTGGCTCTCTGGAGAAAAAAATAAACGCGAAAATCGTCCACTCTGAGTACAAGACAACAGGATTGTATTAAGTATGCAGAATGTTGAAATCGGTAAGAGATGGCAGATTGTTGGGCATTTAAACAATATGTTTTCTTGAAAAATTATTGATGCTTAAACTCTCAAATAACTGCAAACTGCATAAGATTATGTAAAATATAGGTCAATGTCATAAAGCGATGATGTGCAACATTAAATGAAGTTCTATTAATGACCTACTGAATATCAAATCAGCAGCTGTGGATGACGACCGGCGTCAGCGTTCCTTTCTTCACCATAGAGCGCGAAACAAAGCAAATTCAGCGAATGATACTAATTTACTAGTACTCGACGGTAACCAACAGCCGAGAATACCACTGCCCGCAAGTGCGGCCGGCGCCAAGCGCGAACGTCGTTGACTGAGATTCTCTGGCCCGCCAAAGAGTTGTCGATGCGCGTGGGCGACCCGAAGGAGCGAAGGGCGCCGCCACGTCGGGCTAGCCCGAACAGCTGCCCGTCCATCTTCCTCGTTTTTCGCACGGCGTTACGTCTCGACGGGTAAGTGGAGACGCAGTGACGTGATTGACTCATGACGTCTGTCATATAACATTTAAGTCGCATACAGAAAAATCCTCATGTTTAAAATGTTGCGCATGCTTACTATTTGCACTCTTTAAAAAGTAAAATTAAATTTTTTTCACTTGCAAGGTAAGCACAAAATCTTGCAAGAAGCGCGGAATTGCAGCAAATTTACCTCAATATCAAAACTAATGCAAAAGAACATGAATTTTTGCTTCTGATTTCCATAATGAAAACCTCGACTCCGATTCACTGGATAATTACTTGATTAATCAAAAAACGTAGCTTCCAGAAAGTGTTCAACGTGGTTCTTTGATAATTTTTTAAGACATGAACAGCAATAGTTTGCAAAGTGGTTTATTTTACAAATGTTCAAGAATTCCATCTCAGAAAAGGGAAGGTATCTTAATTAGAAAGTATTAAATTGTATGTAGCGGCAATTTGAACGCAGACATTTTATTTATTCACAAATCATGAGCTTTCATATCTGTTGACTCATATGCAAACATTATAACATCCATTCCTAGGTGATACAGAAAAGCAATCAAGATAGAATGATCATCTAATGCAACACTACTACCTGCTGTTCATATCTGCACGCAAATTTGCTCAGTAAAAATCGATATTTTATTAAAAATTTGTCTGTCTTATTGAGTTTATACTTCTACCGCTGCTTTACCCGCGCTATGGCCTGAGTTTGCACCCGGAACGAGAATATGCATATGCGTAAATTTTGATCATTATCGCGATCTAATCTCGACTTCATAATTCTCCGGCATCAGGTTTATTCCAAACTTCGGCTTTTGCAAAGAAATTGGTTGGCCCTTCGGTGCGGCAAATGAGAACCTTTGCAGCAGAGCCGCAAAAAAGAGAAATATCTCCGTTCGTGCCAAACTTTCGCCCAAGCACATCCGCTTCCCGATTCCATAAGGAATTACTGCTTCGTTGTTAATAAACTTTTGCTTTGTTTCATCCAGAAAGCGGTCCGGATTAAACCGCTCAGGTTGAGGGAACAGTTTAGGATCTTGAAGTACGGTATGAATTTGCGCCAGCACCGGTGTGTTGCCGGGAATACGATAGCCGTTAATCACCGTGTCTTCGAAAACTTTTCTTGGTTGATTTATTGGAATAATATTTGCGAAGCGTTGAATTTCGGTTACAGTAGCGGTGGTGTAGGGGAGAAATGGTTTGTCGGCCATTTCAACTTGACGGTCTTTTCCAACTATCGTGTCCAATTCGTATTGAACTCTCTCCTGAACGTCAGGATAGTGAAGCATGAAGAGCAGCGCCCACCGCATCATGGTGACTGTCGGTAGCATACCGGCGCCCCAAATATCCAGAAGAGTGCACTGCATCTGCCAGTCGCTTAAAGTATTAAATATAAAATTTAATCAAAATATTTTGCTTTACGCTCGCGATATAAGCCACTGATTAGAAGCCGGTAAATCAAAGCTCCGAAAGGAGTCTGGTACTTCAAGCCCCTTTCTCTCAACATAGACCAGATAGTACGAAATTACTTCCGCAAGTTTTAAATAACCGGTCCTATCGATTAATGACATGATTTGAAGCGCGACCGTTTTTTGGGTTGGCAGACTGGCCTTTAGTAACTGGCTCAAAGGCATGTGCAAATATTCAATCATAAAACACGAAGACAGATTGTCACGTCTCATTCCATAGCACGAATGTGCAAATAACGAGCTGCATTGAGTTTCCGCACTCCTACCCAACTAAGGCGTTTGGATGAGTAAACCATAAAATGACAGCCGAAGTTTTATAAAAACCTTACAAAGCTGTTGAAATATACAAAAAATGAACAAAAATATTCTCTGAATAGCTTCTGAGCTGCGCCCTCAGAGCGAGGTTGCCTCTTTCATCACAGACTATTTCTTATTCGACGAAAGAGAATAAAAGTATAGGGAGACTGTACCCAAGAGAACCCTTAGAAAGAACTGCTAACTGAAAGTGTCGAAATGTATTCAAAAAGCGCTCAGTTACGCTATAAGTTGCGGTTGAAACAGCCGCATCTGCAGGATATTGATGAAATGGTATTATTAATATTTTGAATAAACTCCCGGCGCGCTCGTCAGCCAGCTATGATACGAATTCTATTCAAGTGTGCTAAAAGACTGGTCGCATGCCACAGCCCACAAATTTCTTCAACTGAACGAACTGACCTAAAATAGCTCATATCTTCGCCAGTCTTCCTTCTTCGCGCCATCTCCATCATGTAAGCAGCTATGAAATCGGTTGGTTCTTCATTTTCGTCAAAGTCTTTCTGGTGTGCTTCGATCTCTCCTTTCATAAAATCTTGTACTCGCTTCACTTTCACCATCAGCGAGTCCAGGCCCATGCGACCGGTGAATGGAATATGCCGGAGCCAAAAGTGTCCTAAAAAACGCGCTCCCATTTACTCATTGAACTGAACAAAAAGATTTGCAGAACCAAAGGCTACCATATAAGATTGAAGAGACCCTCCAGGGGCCAATTTCATAAAACTGTTGAGCTGTTGAGAATTGAGAATTGAGGAATTGAGGCGCGCTCGCATTGGTTGAAATTCAAAATTGACTAATCGGCGTGCGCCTGAATTCATCCATTCTCAATTCTCAACAGCTCAACAGTTTTATGAAATTGGCCCCAGGTGACTTAATTTGAATGAAGTTATAAAAATAATGCAGTGATCACACTGTCTTTACACATACTCTGTTCACAGCATATTGAAACGAGCAATACACTTGACATAGGGGAACATGGTCTAACCCTCGAGCAAATATCTTTAGATGGAGAATATCTGCAAGTTAAGAAGGGCATCATACCGTAAATTCTACGTTCTTAAATAAATTTAATCTAAGCACCAAATATAAGATGAACAAGAACGTCAGTAGTTATTATAGTAACTTTCCTGAGAAGGAATATCTTAGGATCGTAATCAGAACGGTTTGCAAACAGCAATTCTCTTTTTTTTCAGCAGCCTGCAATGCTCGCATTAATAGCCTCTGGAATTTACCGTTTTCAAGCATGATCAAGCCAGGACGGCGAACAGTATCGAAAAATTCTTCAAGAATGGTTTTGAGGCGAAAGAAACGAGGGTCATCCTTTTCGAAGTGATACCCGATGACAACACTGTTGATAACATTGCCAACCTGCAATCATTAACGTTCAATTCTTTTGACCGCATGCATCCTTTACCGCATTTTCCAGCTTCGTTTGTATCCATTAAGTCAAGACCGAATTTCATGCTAGTTACTTTTTTATTTGAACCCTTTCCACTTAGTCAAGTGTCATTATTATACTAAATAATATATTCTAATTCACAAATTGGCTAGCCTACGCATCAACTTAATTTATATTGTTCTACTAATCAGAAAACAAAACTAAAATGAAATGTACCGCTTGCTGCAGGGACCAGCTTAAATCTGTTGTCAACACTTTTTCTGTCGATTTTGACAAATCATCGTCGATCCATTCAATCAGCTTATTGATTGATACATGTATCTTCGCTTCGATCACATTTCGTCCCATTCCAAACGATTTTAGTGTGTGCATTGCAAATTTCCGCTGTTCTTTCCATATCGCCCCGTCAGCCAAACTAATTCCGTGATTGCCATTAGCGAAAAGAGAAAAAACATTTCCACGAAAGCGTCCAGCAAAATTGTCGCCTGAAAGAGAGGAGTGCTTTAAAATCTTGCATAGCTTATCAATGACCGATTTCCGAACAATGTTACGCTTTAACCTGTTTTGTAAGTTGGGACTTTGATTGCAGATGAAAGATTGATACAGATGGGTGAGGAGCAGCGAAAAAGATGAGTAGTGGATGGGATCAAAAGCCTTTAATGCTAATAGTATTCATTATACGATTAGAACGATATTAAGCACAAACTTAATCCACAGAGCATCTATTCGAACAGAACTCTTACCATCTTTCACAAGCGCCTGCTTCATCAGTTCATAGTCAGAAATAACAATGTGGGGTTTCGGCAGCCATACGGTAAAAATCGGCCCATATTTTCGACCAAAAGCGGCAATCGATTCATGAGGAGCTTCCGGGTCGAGCGACAAGCAATTGCCAACAACTGGAAAAGGAAAAGGGCCAGGTGGATATTTCTTCACGAAGCAAACATAATCGTAAATGAAATACAAACAAATAATTGTAAAAGCGATGACAAATAACATGATATTAAGAAGAGTAGGTCGAATGGAAATCGTTAGTATTTAGTGCGGTACGTGACTAGTGTAAGGCAATGAAAGATAAACGTGGTAGAGTAGGAAGTAAAGAGCGCTGTTCTCGATGTGTACATTGTGTGCGCTGATCTCGCGTCGTCAATGCGAGCGCTGCGTATGTGTCAATACGATTCTGCGCAACTCTTCCTGTAATGCAATGCGTCTTGTCATTTTTAGTTGATTTTTAATGCTTTCTGTCGTCTATCTCTTTTTGTATAAAAACATTGTTCTATTCCTAAATGGCAGCCTTTTTCAAAGAAAACTGTTGTGCTAACGACGATTTTTGAGAATGCGCCGCAGCAGCTGATCGAACAAGATGTCAGGGTCGTATGACTGTATCGTACTAAATCTTATCAAATTTGTCAGAGTATATACAATTATGAATAAATGTTCAATTACTGCAAATACAATCGACTATTTGTTGTTCATTGCGAAAAGTAGCATTGAAACTGCCGCATCTGTTCAATGCGTTGCGTTAAAACATGCTTTTAAAAGGGAAGAATTTTAGCTTTGCGCAGACAAATGAACCAAAAGCGACGTTTAGCTACCCAAATGAACTCATACACCATCAAAGTCAATTTTATTAAACTATTGTAATTGCAGAATTGTGAAATCATGGAACTGCGAGTGCGGCAATTGGATAGAAAACCGAAAATAATTACAAATAACCGGAATATGACTAATCACTGCGGTTGCGATTCAGCAATTCGCAATTTTTCAATCACAATAGTATTATGCGAAATAGGTCCGTGGAAGCGACTATAATTCTCAGGGAAAAAGTTGCATAAATTTGCATTCATTGTACGTTGTGGAGCAGTCTAAAGTGGTGCTGACTCACTACCTTTTTGATGTTTGGGGCTACCGTGTAGACTGAGGGATATTGTTCGGCCGAGTCAAAACATGAGGCGTTCGACAAGCGTTTGTAATCGTAAATACAGGCGATGAGTTTGTCATATTGATTTGTACGCACTTCAGAGCAGTTTTCAGCTGAGCAAGGGAGTCAAAATTGTATGGATATCGAAACTTTTATGCATCAATGTTAAGTGCACCGCTGCTCGCTTGTTGCAATGGTGGTTTGCTGTTGCTTCTTTTAAAATTTTAGCCATTAAAATGAAATTACTGATGCAATTTCATATTTTCGAACGGAACGGCAAAAATCAAAGCTCATATCAAATCTCTCATGTAATATAGCTTAAAGAGCATTTTCGAAAAATTTGAACGATCTATGTTTCTATTTAAAGGCATTTCAAATCGTTAGATAGTAAAAAATTCTTAAGCATGAAGAGATACGATATATCCAGTGGACACGTTCAGAAGGGTGAAATCAATGAGCACAGGTATGTATGCCCAATCCTTGTTGTAGTGGATTGACACAAAGCAATTGCGCCATAGGCTGGCACGTCCGAGAACCAAATGACACGTTAGTCCAACAGCCCTACAGTAGGAGGCGTTTGACATCTCGTCCGGAATTACTCAACGGAAAGTCGAGAGAGGCGCTATTTTCCGCGACAATAATACCCACACGACTACGAGAATGAGTGGCCTCGAGAGCGCTTCATAACAGACGCGCGAGGATGAGTAACGTCGATCTTTTTGCATCTGTGCAAACGGACAGCGGTCGATGCGTCATCGCGCCCCTACTGCACTGTTACTAATCGAACAATACTAGTTCGCAAATAAACCTCCTCCGCCCTCGCCTGACCCGCGGCCACTTAACCGTCAACTCTTTTCAAATCTGTAAAAAGAACATCGACCAAGCACCAGTGTGATTGCAATCTGAGACACAACTGGTTGCCAGACGGCGACCACAGTCAGTGCTATTGAATGGATATGTGAAAACTGAGAACTTTAGAGAATAATGGTTGCGAAAATTTATTTTATCGAAATCTATCTCTGCTTGCCTGGAGCTGTAGAATAACTTCCGCTTGCCGGAGGTTTTTCATCAGTGGTCGTGTTCTTGCTCTTCGCCAAAGGGAGATGGGCGGGGCGAACCGTCCACCGCCCTCGCCGGCGGACATTATGTCAGGCGGTTTTGGTAGTAAGAAAACAGATTGGCGAGCGATAGGCCAAAATTGATTCGGCGAGGCGTCGGCCAGTGAGCAAAAATACGGCCACAGATTGCTCATGTAGCGCGACTGGTTCGACCTCTGTTGTAGAGGTCGCTCGAAGTAGCTAATTATTGTGCTGTGTGTTTGATGTTCCGCGTCAGTTGTTTATCGTTATTTTCCATAGTGTTCTCCGCCAAATAGCAGATGGATAGTAAAGATTTAACGTGAAAATAAAGAAGATACTGCTTTAGAGAAGATATATAAATGAGTGTTGAAATTTGAGTGCTCGGCAATTCTTCTAAGCAAAGTTTCATCGATCGGGACTCTTAGACAAGTCCTTAAAAGTCAGATATATCTCAAAAATTAGTTGTGAAGTTCTCGCAATCAAAGGCGGAATACGATAAATACTTCTGCTGTAGGCCGTTGTACCATAGGCAGTACCGTAGGGTGTTGATACCTGAAATCAAATTTGAGTAAACTTGTTGTGGAAAAATGAACGATATATGTTTATGATAGAGAGAGGGATCGCTTTTAAAGGTACCACCTAATAGCTAGAATTCTGAGTTGGTGCCGCATTGATTGAAAGGATTTGATATGAGACTCTACTTTATGAACATGATGATTTCTCTAGGGCGCCGATGGCTACTTTAAACGAGAAAATCTGTGATACATATCTGAACAATATTACAATTAAGATAGTTGTAACTAAGATTGCAGGAAGTGCAGTAGCTGGTCGGTTATGATGACAAACATGCGAATGTTTGTTATGCCACTGATCATCTAATGCATTTCCCGCAATCCCAGAGGCAAATGCTGTAATTGTAAATTTTTAAGAAGTATATCTCTGATTGCCTCTTTTAAAGCTACCTTCGATGCTACTCAAAATATTTGATAATTGTGTAACCATTTGCACACGACTACGATATCATATCTATTCTCTCTACCTAGTTTATAGGAAATATGACGGAAAAAACCAACCTAGAAAATAATGTCAACTATCTGCTAAACGCTTTTTACAGTATCCCATGCGTGGAATACGACTCCGGCTACCTACTCTTCATCATTGCAATGAAAATCGCCATAATCTTCCTGCCCGTGCTTATAATAATATTCACGGTAATTTTTTGTTTTTCCGTTTTCGCAGTTCATCAAATAAAGATCGCCGGTCAAGAAAACAATGCTGATCGATAGGCTATATAAGGTTTAATAGTAACTATAGTTTCATTAGCTCTTTAATATACCTTGTACTTAATTTCCGCAATGTGGCAGTAGCAAAGCCAAGTAGGCGTAAAGCAAAGAAGAATCGTTTCCTAAAAATACATGCAAACTGCATCGTCTTGTATGATATATAATTTCACGTAAGTGATCTCTGTCCTCTTTAGTATGGGCGATGAGTTATCAGTCCGGCATTTCTCAAGATTTAGGAAGCAGTATAGCTTATGATATCGATCGATTAATATCGAACGCAAAAATAATGAAAAATATTCACATAGTCAGTCGCTAATCTTACAACGGCACTATAATAATTTTATCTTTTCTCGCATTACTCAGTATGAAACTATCTTATAGATACTTCAAAAACTGGACATCGTAGCCGAGACTGATCTTGCCGAACTGAAAGCGCCCAAGATCGACATTGATTCTAGCACGTTCGACTTCTTGCCAAAAATCGACTTCAATCGTCTGTGGCTATACTTGGGCTTGAGTATACTGATCCTCATAATTCTTATAGTTTCCGGTTGTCTCTGTCATCGATATTGCTTCAAAACTTTTTTAGTTTTTTTTGGCGCCGTGCCAATTGTAGCTATAGGCGCCTATTTGTTTTACTTGTACTTTGAAAAGTCTGGCGATGGTGGAATTTCGTTGGTCGTTGCACTCGGTGCACTCTCATTTGTCATGATGATGATAGTCGAAGGGCTGCTCTTCTTCTGGCTATATCACAAACTGAAGCCAGAGAAGAAGAAATCCGACCAGTTGCCAGGACCAGGCCGTTGGGTGTAAATACTGTTGCTGTAAAAAATTATGTCTTGTCTTCTAATCCTTGTCATGCTCCAGTGCCCCAATTTGTTCACTCTTTTGGAGCATGCTTTATAATACATGTAACTTGTCAGTTAAAAGTAAAGCATCATATGTCCCTAACATGCTTTATAATATTTATTTGTTCGACTGATCTTAATTGTTGGATATGTTCTCTTTGTCCGTCTTTCATTTTTGATAGTTTTCGCTATGAAAGTTGTTTGTTTTGCCCTCGTCTGTGTGCTGGCGTCCAGGCGGTTTGAGATTATCTTCCGTGCATACATTGCCGACATTCTAGTGAATCTTTCAAACTTCAGCCTGTATGACTTATATTTGAAAATAAATATCTTTGTGAAAGATGAGTGCAAGAGAAGCGATAACAATATGATCATAATTGAATCCATCGTGTCGTGTCACAGATTTTTTATACAATAAAACCCGGATACGTGTACATCGATCCGACAAGAAAATTTTGTGCACTTATCCGGGTTTCACATTTCTGAAAACCCGATAATTTCTAATTTTTTGGCTGTTCTAGGACAGTTTTAGTGCGACGGTTCTGGTTTTCGGTCATGTCGACGTCGCTGCAAGAGCGACAAGAGATTGTTTCCATCAACAAATAATGTTCTCAAGTCAATGAGCATTTTCAATACATTCATATTTGAACAGTAGCACAAATATATATTTCAATGTACAGGATGGTTACGCTTTATGAGAAAAAGAGGTCAAAATAGCATGTATTCAAAATATAGCTGAGCGCGCAAAGACGTACGTACGTAGTGTCATTTATGACATCAGAAATAATTTTCAACTTCGATTCAAGAGCCCAGTCAGTCAAAACTCGGTGGATGATGGATGAGAATATGATCGTCTAATTACCAAACTGCCCTTGAAACTAATCGCCGACTCTGACACTAGCTCATATCAAAAGTGAACATTTTCAATGTCAGAAATAACACCGGACTAATATTTAAGTAGTGGTTAACGTGTGCGGAACAACTACCGTTTTGCGGCTACCGACAAGAGCTGCAATAGCCTTTCGAATATCTTTGGACAGCACAATTATCACATACGCGTTATTCAGATTGAAGCAGTCACTGAAAATGAAAAGTAGACATTTGGCTAAAATTTCAAACCCTCTGTTGGGATAAGCTGCAGCCAGATATGTGCGGATGAAATAGTAGCCAACGTAGAAAATGCAAGTGACAAAAATTACGCATCCCGTATAGAAAAGTTTCAACTCGACTCTAGCCCGCTGCGTTTTGTGTTGATGACGCTGCTTGAAAAGCTTCAGCGCTGCCGAACCGTAGAGAACAAAACTCAACGCAATCAAAGTGTACGTCATTCCTTGCCAAATTTTGAAGTAAAACATCTGAAATTTGCAGTAAAGCTCTGTTTTGATGAAAGGGAACTCAAAACATTTGATTTTTAATTAACAGAACTTTATTCGGATGTATGAAACGCTCAGTACTATACAAATGCGGTACTATCTTCCGATGCTTTACATACTGCAATAAGATGCAGAAGCTGTATCGTCTTTTTTCAAAGAAATGTTCTGACTTTCGATTACTCGCTTCACGCAATGTACACAATTTTCTAGAAGTTAATTACAACTGTGTAGTCAGCTCTTATTGAGGAAAGCATTAGCACTTAACGATATTGATACCTCCCGATAACTGCAAGTAATATTCGCGAATAACCATCATAGCTATAATACGCAAACTTATTATCGGCGCTGTGGCTCGTTGGAAATATAATAAATGCACTATGCGTTAATTAAATCTTATAAAGATTTTGCGTGAAAATACGAAAAAACTTCTCTTTTAGTAATGAATAAACTTCGCGACAAAATACATGAAAGTGGACAGTAAACTAGCAAAGTTATCTTTGATTTTGCGAACAGCTCTCTCAAAGTGCCGCAACGCAGCTTATATGAAATGGTT
Organism: Plectus sambesii; assembly: GCA_002796945.1. Lineage (NCBI taxonomy): Eukaryota > Metazoa > Nematoda > Chromadorea > Plectida > Plectidae > Plectus > Plectus sambesii. The sequence goes on along the minus strand of NIUQ01001210.1, from coordinate 20,923 downwards.
AAAGAATGAGATAAGCTGTTACCGAGTAAAAGCTCGACATTATAGTTGGTCCGATGATGGCAGTTATGTTGTCGGTGCCAGTAAAGTACAAATATCTTGAGTAGGTAACGTCGGTTGTAAGAATTGGCACACAAAGAGCGAATGGTACCAACAGGCAAGCGATGATGAGGGCTCTGACCTTCGTCGGGGTCCATATCTTTAAGAAAGAGTTTAAATACCATCAAAGAAAAACAAAAGAAGCAGACGCAAGAAACTACGTCGAAATATACCTGTTTCTTTCAGGGAAGAACTAAAAGTCAAATAAATACCATTTTTTGTATCCCACAATTATTTGTTATTTTATAATATCAACACAAACATTGCAAAAATTAAACTTAAAACTTAAAACTGTCATGGATCGGCTAGAATTTAATACTTGGAGTTTACATGCAGAAACTGGTGGTTTTTTTGTTAAAGTTTCTTAAACTTTTAGTGCACACAAAACTCCTGAAAATTAATCTGTATATGCGCACTGCGTAAAACAGATTTGAGGGGCGCAGAGATTTCGCGCCGAATGTCGAATGCATCAGAAACGAGCCGAATAAGACACTACGGACATACTTAGGAGAGACAAACTAGTTAAAAGTGAAAGTCCCATCGGAGTAAATTAGAAAATGCATAAATGCAAAACCCCTCATTACCTTAGGATAGTAAGTTGGAAAGCAAACGGCTGTGTGTCGGTTGAACGCCACAAGTGCTATCAAATAATATTGTGCATATCCAACACTATAGATGAGATAGTAGCTGTACTTTGCAAATAAATTCGGTTCTCCTGCTGGTTCAAACAAAGATGGAAAGAAACCCCAGAAAGCAGTCTTTGGTTCAAGGTAGAGAATGTAGCAGCTGAAAAAATGCAGAAATGAAACTAATCGCTTAACTTGAAGAGACGCCATGCAAAAGGCGACTTTACGGGTTTTCTGTTGGATGGTAATTTTTCGCCGAATTTTAGGCTGCTGAGACAAATTCCCGTAAACTGTGATTCTTGACAAGACCATTCCAAGTACATTACATTGCATCTGATAATGAATCATCAGTATTCAGAGACCTATTTCATAAAACTTTGCGCAACTTTGCAACTGCAGTTTCGCAGCCCCGCAATTCTGCAAGAACCTTAAAAGCGCACTTATATTCACTGTGTCGACCTTAAGCCGAACAACATGATACCGTAGTATTATTTGCATGGAGGGATTCTCTCCTATTGCGAAGTGGGACTTACTACTGTCACGATATGCCATTAAATCGTCGTAAACAGTTAAATTCATCAATTTCACACTATTTCAGTTATCTTAATCCTCAATTTCAACGTTAGCCTTTCTAATCCGCTTTATTTTACATTAATTTTGTTTTTTCGAGAGAATTGCAGAATCGCAACTATTTTTCCACTACGATTTGGTGTGCAAGATTTTTTACGCATCAGTTGCAGAATTGCAGAATAGTAGCACTTTTATGCAATTGCAAATGTTACTCTGCAATTCTGCGATTGCAACAGTTCATGAAACAGGTCTCACATTGCAATCGGTGAACCAAAGTCAGGTATTCACATTTTGGAAAGGTTAAAATCAGAAGTCTTCTCCAATTTTGGGGTTTCGGACTATGCACAGTCAGAGAAAATATTCACTTGGAAAATCATTTACTTAAATGCACTCAAACAATACTTACGCAATATCGATGAGTCCAAGCGCTTGGAATATGGGAAAGAATGTCGAATCAAATGGCTCTTTATGTCGGTTCACAAATGTAGCGACAATGCACAGAGTATATAAAGGAACGGACACAAGCAAACTGAAAGCAGAAAAAATTTTCGTAAACGTTTCAAAAAAGGAGATGAACATTTTTGTCAAGTTTCCGAAGTTCTGCTCAGGTTTTCGTTAACGTCTGAAGCGATAGTACACAAGAGGTCAAGAATATGTCATTTTCAATTTATTTGATGACTACAATGCAACTGAGCTGAGCTCACTTGAGAATTATGGCGCTTGAGGCGATTGAATTTCTAATATAAGCAGATGAAAACTTGGCAACTTGAACTAAAAAGCTCATTAGCAAACGTGTGACGGCAATGGCTGACAAATACTTTGTGGAACCGTGCAATAATTATTCTCTAAAGGAGTTTCAAATCACAATCTGTTATCCAGGAATTGAGCCTTCGCTACACCTTGCAGACGCTATGATGACTAAGCCTTATGAAAGCAAAAAGTTTAATTATAGGGGTTGCGCGAGAAATCAAATCGTTACGGTTGAGAATTTAATAGGCATATTAGAACGGTTTTAACCATTCTTTTAACTGCAGTTGGAATTCAAAAGCTTTAACTTCAGCCCCGACTCACGATGATGGAGCTAATTATGAGTGTTTGTAGCTACCAGGCTCGTCTATCTCGCTGTAACGTATTCCCCAAAGTCTGTACAAATGCTTCTGATGGCGAGTTTAATAAAAAAGTAAACAACGTTCAAAGCTTGTTCGACAAAATGTTGTAAAACTTTCTGCGACCTCCAATGTCAGTTGAGCAGAAATAGGACACCCTTTGAGATTGAACTCTTATATATTCCCTCACCCGCGTTTGACCACAATGCACCTGTTTCTAATAATTCCATTGAAGACACGCATGCGACAAAGAGTTCAGAGCAGCTCTCTCTCCTAAATGAGTATACATAGCCATTAACACCTGGTGCCCTTCGCAAATACCAGTTGGTGGGGATGGTTGTCCTTAGTATTTCGCGTAACAATCAGACTTCTTTAAGAAAAGTGCGGTGAAGTCCTTGTCTATCGCATGTAAAGAAACTGTAGCAGCTCACACAAAATTGCTGAACCACGATTAAATTGAATCTCGGCGCGCAATTTTTTTCACTTACATTACAGAAAAGCAGAGGTTTCTAAAATATTTGACATAGAACGAACTGGAGTGCACTTTATTTCATTTTACGCATCGCTTGGGTCTTATGCTTTCGTTAATTCCGCACGAAACAATAGTGCTACATAGGAAGCTGTAACATGTAGAAATTGCGGACGAAGCGGATTGTATATGAACTGACGTCTGCACGGTCCGAACTCAGGAAAAAATTGTTGTTCCTGAAGTGTTAAAATAACTTTTCATATTGCAAGACGTTTCTGATCATTTTATTCTGTTAAGAGCTCCTCAGGATTTTTACATTATACATCGTGCTTAATCAATATTCAGTAGTTATGCTTTGGTTTTCGTTAACGACTGATGCAATGCTACACAAGACGATTAAGGTTTGTAATTTTCAGTTTATTTGATGATTAATGTGCAGGATATATGAGCTCACTTTAGAATTATGGTGCTTGAGGCGACTGAATTTCTAATATAAGGAGATGAAAAATTAGCAGCTTGAACTTTAAAGCTCATTAGCAGACATGTGACGGCAATGGCTGACAAATACTTTGTGGAACGGTGCAAAAATTATTTCCCAAAGGAATTTCAGATCTTAATATCTTATATCCAGGGATTGAGCCTACGCTACAGTCGCTATGATGACTAATGCCTTATGAAAGCAAAAAGTGAAATTCTAGGGGCTGCGCGAGAAAGGAAATCGTTATGGTAAAGAATTGAACAGACATTTAAGAACCATATAACTATTCTTTTACCTAAAACCAAAGCTTAAAAGCTTTAATTTCGGCCACGACTCATGACGATGGAGCTGATTATGAGTGCTTGTGGTTACCAGATCCATCTATCTCGCTGTAACCTATTCCCCAAAGTCTGTACAAATGCTTCTGATGGCGAGTTTAATAAAAAAGTAAACAACGTTCAAAGCTTGTTCGACAAAATTTTGTAAAACTTTCTGCGACCTCCAATGTCAGTTGAGCAGAAATAGGACACCCTTTGAGATTAAACTCTTATATATTCCCTCACCCGCGTTTGACCACAATGCACCTGTTTCTAATAATTCTGTTGAAGACATGCATACGGCAAACAGTTCAGAGCAGATCTTTCTTCTAAGTGAGCACACGTAGTCAATAACATATGGTGCCTATTAGCAAGTACTGGTACGTGGGAATGGCCAGAAAAGGAAGAGCGAAAGCAGAATAGCCAACATGCTTCTCTTACGTCAGTCCAATCCGCTGCTAATTACAAATCTGTTTGACCAGATTGAGTATATCGCGTGCTTAGACTCTCTCTATTGACCGCTACTGAGACTGACAAAATAAACTTGCCATTAAAATCGTGAGAAGCATTGATGGTGGTAAATATTGATAAAAATTGAGGAATACAGCTCATAACACAGTTGTCGGGTACTCAGTTTAGTGGGAGATTATTCTGGTTGGGCGACCAAAGTCAAAACTCGATTGCGTTTCTGAATTTCTCGAGTTATGCTACGACAATATAAAAATACCTTTTTTTCTTTACGCTTTGGATTGTTCAGCCTTTTTGTTATTTTCAAGAATCGACCCTTGGGTAGCCTTGAATCTTCTAGTGAAGCTCATGGTGCTCGTCTATTTTCCTGCTTAGGTTCAGGTTTTGACTAGTCATGTGAGTAGTGCTTAAGAATTTTCCTCGAATAAGATGGCAGGCTTAATCATGAAACGTGCGCATCACGAAACTACGATTAAACATCAGAACAATAGGTGATACAAACTCTGATCAACAATGAAAGTAGAAGCGTTCTTTTGATTTCAATCAGTTTCAACCTTACTAAACCATAAAAAAATATCGCCTATTTGCTCTCTCCCTATTAAAATATCTCATCGAAGATAACTTCAGGCAGAGAAGACATGACGATACTCGACGTATTTTCGACGACGACTATGATCGTATCCGCTCTTAAAATGTTCGTTAAATAGAAGAATGTTCATCTACCCGATTACCTTTGATGTACAGGGTATCAATAAAGTAACGATCGAGTTTGTTTTTTGAATAACTTGGCCCAAACTTAACCAAATGAGCTGAAAATTTGCATACAAGATCTACAGACTATGAGAATTTTTTGAAAAAAAATAGAATTTAATCCACGCTTTGTCAAGATATGGCCATTTTAAAATTAGGTCACACCGTAGGGAATAGCCTGCGGTTTGTAGTTGCAAAAATTGTAAATCAGATAATATTGATCGATGTGTACTCATATATATTCTTGTCGCAATCGATATCTTCTGTTCTCTTTTCGATTGAAGATATCGGTTGTCTGCTGTCAATACTCTGATGAATGTTATCATTGCTATGAACGGCTATTTACGTTCAATTCTCCAAATAACGAACATTTTCAATACATACAACTTGAGAGCGGTAGCAAAAATACATATTTCAATGTACAGGATAGCTATGTCATATAAGAAAATAAGCAGTAAAAATAGCATGTTTTCAAAATAAAGCTGAGCGAGCAAGAATGAAAGTAGTGTTACTTATTACATTATAAATTATTTCCAATTTCAATTAGAGAGACCAGACGGTCAGAACCCATTGTATGATGGATGAGAATATCATCGTCTAACTACCGAACTGCCCTTGACACTGATTGCCGACTCTGACACTGGCTCAAAGTGAAAATGAAAATTTCCGATGTCAGAACTAACACTGGACTAATCTCTAAGAGGTAGTTAAAGCTTGCGGCACAACTACCGTTTTGCGACTACCGACAAGAGCTGCGATAGCCTTGCGAATATCTTTGGACAACAGAGTTATCACATACGCGTTATTCAAATTGAAGCAGTCACTGAAAATGAAAAGTAAACATTTGGCTAAAATTTCAAACCCTTGGTTGGGATAAGCTGCAGCCAGATATGTGCGGATGAAATAGTAGCCAACGTAGAAAATGCAAGTGACAAAAATTACGCATCCCATATAGAAAAGTTTCAACTCAACTCTAGCCCGCTGCGTTCTGTGTTGATGACGCTGCTTGAAGAGCTTCATCGATGCCGAACCGTAGAGAACAGAACTAATCGCAATCAAAGCGTACGTTTTTGCTTGCCAGATGTTAAAGTAGAACATCTGAAATTTGTTTCAAAGCTCTATTTCGATGAAACGGAACTTAAAGCACTTGATTTTCAATTAGTTGCGCTTTATTCGGCTGTTAAAAAAGCTCACTACTATGCGAATGCGGTGCTATCTCCCGATGCTTGGCTCACAGTAATTAGATGTAGAAGCTGCATCGTCTTTTTCCAAATAATGCTCTGACATTCGTCGAGTCGATTACTCGCTCTACGCACTGTACAGTATATTCTAGAAGTTAATTACAACTATGTAGTCAGCCCTTATTGACGGAACTACTAGCATGTAACGATACTGACACCTCCCAATAATTGCAAGTAATATTCGCGAATAACCATCATAGCTATAATACGCAAACTTATTATCGGCGTTGTGGCTCGTTGGAAATGTAATAAATGCACTATGCGTTAATAGAACTTTATGAAGTTTCTGCATGAAAACGCGACAAAAACTTCTTTTTTAGTAATGAATAAACTTCGCGACAAAATGCAATGAAAGCGGACAGTAAACTAGCAAAGTTATCATTGATTTTGCGAACAGCTCTGCTAAAGTGCTACAACGCAGATTTTTTGAAATGGTTAAAGAATGAGATAAGCTGTTACCGAGTAAAAACTCGACATCATAATTGGTCCATTGATGACAGTTATGTTGTCGGTTTCAGTGAAGTACAACGAACTTGAATAGATAACATCAACTGTAAGAACTGGCACACAAACAGCAAACGGTATCAGCAGGCAGGCGCAGATAAGGGCTTTGACCTTGATCGGGGTCCATATCTTAGAAATAGTATTTTCGTCAGAAATTAAATTTGAGACTCAATAGAGCTAAAACAGTTGCGGAATATATCCCATTTTTCAAGGAGGAATTTAAGTCAAGTAAAGAGTTTTTCCTATGTCCCGTAGTTATCTTTTGTTTCATAATCCGAACTTCGATACCGCAAAAATGAAACTTGAATAGAAAACTAATAACGGATCGGATGAAATTTAAAAAAGGTGTTGACATGCGAAAATCGGTGTTTATTATTGTGGAAGTTTTCCATAAATTTTTTTGCATGCAAGACCCTGAAAATCAATCTATTTATACACATTTGAAAAACCGACTGGAGGCGCGCAGAGATTTTCTGTTTCGAATTTCAAGTTCCAGGAGCATCCAAAAATAGGTAGAACAGAACATACAAGCATACCTAGAGGCAAACAAATTAATAAAAACTGAGAGTTACCCGGCGCGAATTCAAAACTGCACAATCAAAAAATCTTCATTACCTTAGGATAGTACGTTGGAAAGCAAACGGCTGTGTTCCGGTTGAAGGCTACAAGTGTAATCAAATAATACTGTGCAAATCCTGTACTCCATATAAGATAGTAATTGCCCTTTGCAAATAAATTTGGTTCTCCTAAAGGCTCATACAAAGATGGAAAGAGTTCCCAAAAACCATTCTTTGGTCCAAGGAAAAGAATGAAACAGCTGAAAAAAGTTAAAATGAAAGTAATCGCTTAATTTAAAGAATTGCCATGCAACGGGCAATTTTACGGTTTTTTGTTGGATGGAAATTTTTCACCGAATTGAAGGATGCTGAGACAGATTCTCATATACTGTAATTCTTGACAAGACCATTCCAAATACAGTATATTGAATATACTATTGAATCATTGGTATTCAGATTGAAATCGGGGAACCGAAATGGGATATTCAGGTTTCGGAGAGATGAAAATCAGAAGTTCTCTCGAATTTTAGGGTTTCGGACTATGCACAGCCAAAAACAATATTCACTTGAAAAATCTTGTACTCAAATGCACTCAAAAAAACTTACGCAATGTCGATGAGTCCAAGCGCTTGGAATATAGGAAAGAATGTCGAATCAAATGGCTCTTTATGCCGGTTCACAAACGTTGCTACGATGCACATAGTATATAAAGGAACGGACACAAGTAAACTAAAGGCAGAAAAAATTTTCGTAAATGTTTCGAAAAATGAGATGAACATTTTTATCAGGTTTTCGTCAACGACTGATGCTATGCTACACAAGAGGACTAGGGTTTGCAGTTTTCAATTTATTTGATGGTTAATGTGCAGGTGATATGAGTTCACTCGAGAACTATGGTGTTTGAGGTGATTGAGTTTCTAATATAAGCAAATAAAATAATAGCAGCTTGTATTAAAAAGCTCATTAGCAGAAGTGTGACGACAATGGCTGTTAGATAATTTGTGGAACCGCGTAATAATTATTCCCCAAAGGAGCTTCAGATCACAATCATTTAACCAAGGATTTAGCCTACGCTAAACCTTGCAGACGCTATGATGACTAAGCCTTATGGAAGCAAAAAGTGAAATTTTAGGGGCTGCGCGAGAAAGTAGACTGTTACGGTAAAGAGGTGAACGGATATGTAAGAACAGTTAAGTATACGCGCCTTGTTCCAACTGGTTCACCATGCTTCTCTACCTTTAGAAACTAAGGATGAAATTAACTAGTTATCAGCAATGATAGCATGCATCTACTGTCCAATCATGTACACCTCTTTTCCATCTAAATCATCATTTACCTGAATGTTTATTATTCAGTATTCGTGCAAATAGTTGGCGTAATGATTCGTTTCGTCCTCAAAAAACAATAAACTGTGGTTTTTATATTTGAAGTATAAAAACGTGCGATTTTAATTTCGAAGAATTTTAAAAATTGCTTCTCCGAATACAATTAGCTGGAACCGAAAACTGGCTGGCTACGAAAGTTGATCGCTTTTCACGAGAGAAAATCGTTGTTGCATAGTAGTGAACCTAAGCCACGAGTCAAATCTGACCTGAAGTGATGCGTGCCATTTTCGAGTTCATTAATAGGATTACTGGTGCTTAGCTAAAGTGTGTATGTCAATAATCAGTTCTTCATAAAACATTCACGCTCCAGTAGGAGTGGTCAAATTAATTACTTCGAAATGAGCTCTACAGCTGTCATCTAACAAGAAACTATTGATTTTTATTCAGTTGCCGTTCTATTGTGAACTATATAAGTAAAGCAAAAACAAATCAAATGGAGAATTCTACAAACTATCAGAATAAAGTTTTCTTTCAAGAATGCAACATATAACGCATATCTCAGTTCTTTCTTCTCAATTTCATTTCGGAGCGAATTGGATTTATCCAATAGTTGAAATTGGTTCCACTGTGTCCGACAGTAAATCCAGGATAAGCATGAGTCTGATCAGACGGAAAGTATTTTCCATTAAGATAGAAGTACGAACAGTCTCCATACCACCACCCTCTAAAAGCGTTAATTAACATTATTGATTGAATTCCTAACTTTGAGCGTTTCATTCTCGTACGCTCGCTTAAACTTCGAACTTACCCCCATTCGTTGAAAGCTGCGCAGTTACCGGCAGTTTCTTGCGAATTGCTTTCATCGACAGTAGTAAAGTAGCGGTTGTTGTTCGCGATAAAAAGATTGTCAGCTGAACTGCTGCTAAGATTTCCCTTGAGAACAGGCGATATATGAAGCTGATATTTGTTAGTCTCGCTGTCAATCTAAAAAGTGCGAGAGTGTATGCTGATATGAATTACCAGATCATAAAATATTTAATATGCGATAAAATAGGCTACTGAGTAGTGCGCGTGAAATTTACCATTCCTTTCACGAACTGATATAATGGCGATTCCAAAAAGGCACTTTCCTCATGAGAGATTCCTTCCAATAAGTGCTAAGGTCGACACATTTTTCGAATAAAAAGGGAACTATTTTAGTTTGAGAAGTCTGATTATGATGATTGAGACATGTTGTTGCTATAGTTTCAATATGGATTTACCCTGAATGATCCCCATTCGCCATAGAAATAGACATCCGAACCAAAGGCAGGATCGCAAGAGAGATCTGTTGCGGGATTGCATCGGTTGCCGAATATATCGATTCGTAGAATGTTTTCTATGCCTGATTCATGTTCATCCTTTGTACTCAGTATATTTATGCGATCTAGTCCCAGCCAATAATTTCGATCCAAGCTATTATTGAATCCATTTTTATAATCCGTCCATAGGCGATTCCAAAATACAGTGCAGTTATCTAACCGCCTGAAAGAAATGAGTCGAAATACGTGAAATACGTTCATTTTGATTGATTACCAGGTTACACAATACTATGTTATAACGTCTAATACAGCAAATAAGTTATATCAGTCAGAAACGTTAAAAATTTTAAGTAATCTTAAAAACTGATGCTTATTGGGAGCGCTGACAGAAACTGGGAAGAGGAAGGTATGTGCATGAATCACGACTGCGGTCGTTCCTGTGGAGTGAGGTATTTAAACCTCGCATTACCCTAACGTTTATCTGTCACAGGACATAAACAGTTTCTCAAAATCATCTAATGCTTCATCTTCGAGCTTATATCTGTTCTCGTTTTTCGAAAATGATGCAATACGGATGCTATTGGGATGCTTTTGGATCACTATAGACTCTTGCGTACTTTTGAAAGACTGTCCAGCCACCGCCATCGGTTGTCATATCGCACCAAACGTCAAACGGTTCAATGCCTGGAGGACTTATTCGATAGACTCCGTCAACAGATGCGCTGCCAATTGTGCGCCAATCGTAGCAATCGGTCATCGGTGTTGATAAAGCAGATATTCGGGCCGTCGGACTGGACGATGTCTGTCGAAAAGAATGAGTAATAATATTGAGGAAGAGTTACGACCACCCGAACTTCTCAAAGATTACTCTTGGCTTCACTGCACTTCAGCAGTCCATGTAATATAATCAGTAATTCAATCGTAATATGTCTGTAAGCGGCAATTTTACTTGGTGCACCGTATAATTTTTGCCAATATTCCAAACTTTGTACAGTCAAAAAAGCAATCTATTTCATTGAAATTTATCCCTGTGCAGCATTTGAAAGTGCTCGAGCGTCATGTTCAAGCACAGTCTATTTTAAAAGCCTTTCCCTCCAAATTAAGTCATAATATTGAGCCGCTAGGAAGCAGGCTGTATTTGAAAACCGTATGTTCCCGAAAGTTAACCTCTTCCCATCATCTTCATACTTGCGATGCTAGACTATTTTTAATAGCAAATGCAGCAGCAGACATTTTTCAAAAGAGAAGCAACTCTCAAATGTAAAATCTCGCACTCGCTCTAACGTTTTTTAAAAAACGTTACACCAATTGGTTTCAAGAGAAAGATTTAGTTCTGAGAAAACTTTGTACTTGGCAAACATATGGACTAGCTGTGGTTGTTGTCGGTTGAGCTGTTGTCGTCAGTGCTGAAGCATAGACTTCGCAGATGAAGCAGTTCAACGTGCCGCACAGCTCTGTTCTCCACTTTTTCGTAGTTTTAGCTTGCGCAGATACGCAGTAGTAGGTGAGATCGGGTTGGCCTGCTCATAAATGCAGCGGATGAAAAGCCGGATTGCAGAAAATATCATAAATTTTCAGGAAACTATGAATACAGGGCATGTATTGCGCACAATTACTTCTGTATTATTTAAATGACCATTTTATGGGGGACTGAGTTTTCATAATATGCCTTATCCGTATTGTGGGTGGAGTAAGTATCATGTATTTACGAATTCGCCATTTAATTAAAAATCATATACTTCCCTTGCATCTGAAAAACGTTTTGTCACCTCCCAGAATGAAAGAGATCAAAGTTGCTAGTCTCTCAGGAGCGTGGCATAACGTCCCATTATCTTCCTCAGATATGTTTCCCCTCCCAACCCATCTGCTTACATCCTTTAAACGTCAATGGGTACCGACTGGTTATCAGACAGAAATCAGAGCTCTGATTTCACTATCGAAGACTGCATATACCTGAGTCCCAGTTGGTGTACGAAAACGGTTTTCCATCTGTCCATGTATAGTTACCGCTTTCTTCATAATCATCGCCACCAATCCACATTTGATCGCAGAAGATACTGCCCGGCGTGTCGACAACATCGGCTAGAATGTTTACTCTCCTTTAATGCTGAATATGATGTTATCAAAGGAACAGCGGAGCCACGCTACTGGTGAAAAACGTCATATAAAGCAGAGCGTCACGTCATAACGATTCTTGAAATGGCACTTCATTTTTATGCAGATTTTAATGGACGACGTTCAACTTTAAGCAATAGCTCGAAACAGCCCCTATTCAAGCAAAATTAAGTCCAGCAGTTCAGAATGGTCAATTATCCCTAGAGCAAAAAATATACCCTACGTCTGCCGCTGCTCTCAAAAAAAGAGTTAAAATCTTTTTGCATAAGACGCTGCCTATCAAGATACAGTGGAATTCGCTTATAGCGGGTTCGGTTATACCGGTTTTTCGCTTATACTGGTCAAAAAGTGCCGGTCCCGCAGAAATCGCTATAAACGAATTTCATTGAGCCAATAATGAAGAATGTACCATTAATATTTGCCACCGATTTTACATCAATTCATTTATCGCGAACAGAATCTCAGGTGCAGTGATACTGTCGTTTACATCTCTACCAGAAGTGGTAGTACTTTAGGATTCAGTCGAGACGCTTCAATATATCAATTTTAACTTACCATCAATGTTTCCATTTTCAAATGCACTGTTAATCGAAGTGAGATAAGATCCTGGAACATTGTCTGTACATACTTTTTGAGCGTCAAACCAATTTTTTCTTTCGGTTACGATCCAATAGCATTTGTCGGAGTAAACTTCGGATTGGGTCCAATTAGTGGGACATTGGAGAGCAAACGACAAAGAAAGCAGTGAAAAAAGAATAACGACGGTTTCTAATGAATGCATCCGAGTCATCTTGCGAGAAGCGGCATATTTGCGGAACATATATATGGTTGTCAGACCTGGCGTTCGAGCAGAGTTTTTTCAACTCGCCTGCAAGCCGTGAGTTCTTCTCGCGCAAATAATGACGGTTCCTAAAGTAAGCGACTTGTCGATAAATTAGAAGCAGTTCGCATGCGCAATACGATGGAGTTATATCCCGATTGACAAACTCGCGCGTTACAATTAGCAATTGCGGCAAAACTAGCAATTAGGTATAATCCAAAATTATCAATGCACAAATCGCATGAGAATTGCGAAAGTATGCTCAGTTTTTCTGAAGCAGTGTTATGTTTCATTTCAAGGCAAGCTATTCATTTTCGTTAGCGGTCTGTTCAGGTGTCCAAATAAACTAACGCGCTGTTCTTGTTCGGTATTTGTATGGAATACAAACATTTCCATCACTTCCGCTCTGGTTCCGCTCATAAGAATAATAAAGTTAATTTAACACTTTTTTACTGACTCCAAAAACATTTCACCATGCGAAAGCGAAGAATGCAAACCGCAGCACTGCTCATACAGCACTGAACGACATTACGCACCGTTTTCACATTCGTTACGCGCAATTTTGTATCACTTTACAAGCGCTACGACGTAATTGAATGTCATAAGCGTTATCAACTGTGCGCAGCGTAGAAGCGCTCAACTCTATAAGAAGCGCTGCACGCCAGAATACGTGCACAATATCTGTTCAATTCGACATGTCCTACGCATGGCCTAGGTCGCATTTAAAGGATTCAATTGTTTAAATTTTCACGCAAGAATTTATATTATCTAACCAAAAAGAAATCCTATGCGTTCCCAATATGGCCTCCTCGTACTTAATTGCGTCATTGCATCGTTGTCTGCTGTTGCTAGTTGTTAGAGAAATTTGAAAGTAGTAATCTTATTCGTTTAAAACACAAGAAATCTTGAAAAAGTAGTTTTTGTACAGGAGAGCAATTCACAGCGAACAAGAAAATAATTAGTCAACCATCGCATCAAAGAGAACGCGTCACATGCACGCCATCCCTAATAACACAGTAGTGCTCATGCGCGGCAGATAACATAAACTTCTTTAACTACGCATCGCCTAAAATTTTAGCGTTAGTGATGAACAATGGTGAAACTTGGTCTTTGTGTATCAAAACAATCAATACATTGAAGGCTGAGCGTAATTTATATATAAATTCAGAAACTAAGAAATAGATTGCTTTACACTATAAATTAAAAAACTGCCTGGAATCAATTTGAGTTTGAATCGTAAATTGATACACTCGGGAATAATGAGACTGAGTGCAGAGTGAATTAGAACTCTTTTATACCATTAAACAAAGTGGCGTGATGTCATTTTCTCATATGCCGAAGCACATCAAAAAGTGACGCCGCATTGCTTCTTTCAAAGGTATATGACTCGAACACTTCATTCGAGTGACTTTAGCGAGCAACCAAACACCACAGCTAATGCCATTATGTTCATCACTCTTAGTATAAATGCATAATTTGGGATAATTTACTTTGTTGAGCCTTCGCTCTTACAAATACCGGTAATATTTTCATTCCAAAGTAGCAATCTGATTTACATCAAACGTCAGCAAATGGTATCTACAGGTCTCATAGCGATGTGCAGGAGTGTTAATGTGGATGTGCAGCGCGCGACATTGAACGCGTCCAAGAATCCATCCGACGACTTTATCACATGGAAAATGGACGTATAAACTGCTGTTCATAAACAATCGTCTTGGACGACTCAAAAAAGCTTTACAGTTTAAAATGCGCGCAGGAGAGAACAGGCGCCACAGCGCTCGTATCCACCAAGAGTAAGCGAATGAAATAGCTTTAGCTATGAATAAAGTCTCCAACCAAGCGGCTGCAATGGGGACATATAATGGTCGCTGGCGAAATGAACATCTGACAGTGAGGACATTCGACATTTCCATCGGCCCTCGCGATGGTTTGCGCCTTCTTTCTGGCCGTTCGCAGGTCTGTAGTCATTTTGCTCATCCGGTCATTCATCTCGCTAATCAACGATTCTGATGAAGCGGTCGGTTGCGGATGATAAGAACTCTGACGCTTGGTATAGTAGAACGGGTCTACTTGCAATGGAACGATTCGCTCGTTGCTTACACCCGGCGGCTGCGTAGCTGAAAGATTATTTTGTATGTTTGTGGAGACAAATATCGACTGCAAAAACATACCATTCTCATCTTCTTCGATCTTTTACAACATACACAAAAGCACTGCCTGTGTCAGATATTAAATCGAATAAGCAGACGCTAGAAACAAGGAGTGCAGGGTAATTTTGCAAATTCCGTACATGAACAATTCGGAGCAAGCCAAAAATTTGGATACTAAACTGAATCACGCGTCCCATTGAGCTAATCATTCCGTAATAATTCGCAAGTTATCTGATACTTAACATACTTATGCATCAGTGATTCGATAAACTACAGAAATAGCATAATTGCTGCTGCAGCGCATCCAAACTTTTTTACACGGTTATTCCGAATAGCGCGTTGGCAGTACAAAAGTGAATACCGGTCACTGACTATGGCAACAATGCGCGTCTCCCCATTCATTAAGGGTAAAAAAGTGTGCACTGTTTTGGACTATAACATACAATCTGAGTCATAGCACTTTTCAGGGCAGTTTTAACGGATTAAACGATGGTTTTGGTGCTATACTGCGATAATTAACTATTTAAATAGCAATGCAATAATCAAAAGAGCATAAATGCGCACGCGCGCGCTAATCCGACGCCTGAATAAGGCTACATGGCGCTGTTTTAAGAGGAACACGAATTTAAATTCATACTGCGGCTATGCGATGAATGATGATGACGTTCATGATGTTCTGGCGGAACGGGCGCAGAGGGATGAACTTCCCGAATAGGGACACTCCGTTCGAAACCAGACGATGAAGAATGAATCTCGCCGCGATTTCTGTTCGAGTCATAAGGCGAGGACGAGCGAATATTAAGTTGATGAGCAGGAATCGGCGGCGGTCCTGCAACGGGTCACTCTTTTAGCGATTACGGTAATTTGCGTGTCGGCAGGCTATTTTATACGAACAATGCAATCAATAGATATTATAAAGAACAGTTATATGATTACGATCATGAAATTTGCACAGATTTTCATTTCGCATGTCAAATTGTCATAAAATACCAGGCGAAAAAGAAGTAGCCAGCGTTGATTTCGAAGCAATATTGGATGTTTATATCTAATTGCAAAAGTCACATTGCATAATACATGTAAATATGCAAAAGGGTTTTACTGCAGAGCAAAATTTGATTTTTAAAGTTATCACAGTGAAAAAATTGCGAATTACCTGTAGCCTCAGGAGTTGTAGTGAAATTAGTGCGTCGAAGGCCCCCTTGAACGGGCACGCTAATCATCGTCCCAGCCTGCACAGACGCCCCTGTTCGTCCATTCTCTGACGCCCATAGCGATGATGTTGAAGAAGGTACTAATGACCATGGATCCTATATTTTTCAGTACTTTTCATTAGAGGTAAAGATCTTCAATGGTTTTATTATTATTTTTACTATTACGGATGAACTGTAGCATGACTTTCATCTTTTCTACTTTTCAACAAAGGACTTTGTTATGTACTGTAAGGCGAGAAATTATTGGGTGGTATTAAATTTGGGTGAATTGGGTGATCCGGTCGACCACCTAAGCTCAATCATATCCAATATGTTTACACTTATAATATCGCTCAGTCAAACCGATTAGTTATCCAAGTTAATTACTGTGAAGCGAAAAACTATTGAGTAGGATTGAATTTAAGCGAACTTGGTGGTTCGGCCAACTACCGAATTGGTCCAACTGGGCCAGTCACCCAAATTAAGTACCACCCAATATTTCTACCCTTACAGTACTCAAAAACAAATACAACAAGGAGCACTTCATTCCTAAAAAGTCTGTTATTGGATGGATGCTGGAAATGCTGCAAACGAATGCTTATGAATTACCTATACACTAAAGTAAACTAAGATACCGTATTTCTTCCAATAGACGCCCAGGGCGTCTATTATTTCAACCTAGGCTTAAGGGGGGCGTCTATTGGAGGGAGGGCGTTTATTATTTCAACCGATATTTGAACTTGGCGTTCGTTGGAGAGAGAGCATCTTTTTTCCAATTGCTACTCCAGCATAGAATATTATTCATAAATATAAGGATTATGCTGTATTCGTAGTCGTATTTGAATGGGAGTTCAGCGTTTAACTACACTGTACAGGCTTTTATTACTTTAATTACACTAGGGAGGGGCGTTTATTTGGGGGGGGGGCGTCTATTGGAGGGAGGGCGTCTATTGGAAGAAATACGGTACATGTAACAAGACATCTCACGGTACCGAAAGGACATATCAGTCTCAGAGAATATTTATTTTTGGCGCTTATTCAAAGAAACCCCAAGAGAACAGACCTGCATAGAGTCGATTTGCAGCGACGACAGGTCCTCCCACGACGGCGGCGCCTGCAACTCAGGCAAGAGCAGCGATTCCTTCCGATTGCTGCCGTCAACAGAGTGGGGAACTTTGGATGAGGAGTAGTCAATCGACTTCGGATCGATTTGGGCCGCGCATCTTTGCACATCCCCCACCACCTGTAATATTGCACTTCCGATTCTCCGCACTGTATTTGGGATCGGTATTGCGAGTTGGAATGGTTCGCATTTATTCAGACGTTTAAGCGAAATATGCCCAAGCATACATCAATTTTCCATTTCAAACTTGTACTGCAAGCAATCAGAACATCGGTCAGCCACAGCGGCAAATTTCGGAATATTTAAAAATCAGCCAGTAAACCCGAAATACAATACTACCCGCCCACCATCTTGCCGACCGCGGAAATCGCTCCTTCTAGCCTTAGGCTCAGGCGAGAATATTGCCCAAAATAAAAGTGAAAAATCTGGAGGGAAATATCCGAAATCAGCAAATAGACAGAGTACTCTTCAATCACAGCAAAGGGACTAACCGTCTCTCGAGCCTTGAGAATCTTCGCCCAAGGCAGCTGTCCTCCATTCTCGACGAGCGATCGAACCGTTCCCATAAGGCGACACTCAAGGCTGATAACGAAACAGTCGAAGGCGACTTCGAGAAGTTTCTTCCATGGTCTGCCCGCCATAATGTCAGCGTTCAGCCGCAATTCGTCCGCTGTCTCGTCGTATCCGATCAGTTTGAAAATTCGTTCAGCGCCTATCAGACAAGGCTCGATTCGACATTTGTACAGATGGTTCCATTTCTGCAATCAAATCTATCACGCTTTGCAGTCGCTGCGATCGACTAAGATTCATATTATCAGTCATGCGGTTTATTGTTCGCCGGTGGTAGGGTCGCGTCTCCGACCGCTCTCTTGCATTAGTGAACTGTTAAGATGGAGGTCGCTGAATAAGCATGCTCCTTTGAGCCCCAATAGTACTGACGCCGATCCCTAATACCTGCGGGAGAACTGAGAATTCAATCATTTGAAATGAATACAATGCGAATTATAATAAAAGCTGTGTAGGAATCTGGAAGCTGCGGGGGTTACCACCAAGCCCGATCCTGATTGAACCTGATAAAGTCGATCCTGATCTGACCCTGATTCAGGCTTCAACCACAAAACTCTCTTGCCATCAACGCCCAAATAACAGTGATCTTCTACATGTTTATATATTATTTTTAGATTGACTCTGCAAATAGGTAGAATCAATGAAACAATTGAAAATAGTTCAAGCAATCTAAAATCTATTAATGAATTGTGGTGCGAACGAACCTTAATGGATCGAAACTGGTCGACACGCCAAGGTTGCAGGTAAAGATTGCGAGCGATCCTCTCCATCGCCCTGAAGGAATCCTCTGCATCCTGAGCGGAAAACGATTGAGCCGACTTTGCCGACTCGTGCAGCACTTTAACGAACTCTGCGTGGTGAAATTTGCGTTTCTAAACAATCACTCACTTTGTTTTCAAATAGATTTCGATTTAAATAGTCGCGGCACTTTGATAGAGCAATCCTTGTGCCACCTACGAGCTTGGATGTACGCAGCGCCTTTTTATGGCACTTTTTCAGGGACTGTGCGAAAGACGATACTCTTTTTGTATTATTTTTCTCATAAAAGTCAAGAGGAAATGTACTTAACTAATTGGTCATCGCAAGAAAGATTATCTGCAGTCATATAAACAATCTCTGAATTTAAAAGAGCACTGCGGTGATCTCTGGTTGTGGAGGAATGTGATATAATCCTTTTAAGCCGGCTGCGAAATAAATCCATTTAAATAGCAGTTAACTTGCCGCAAAGCAACCTTGCCAAACAAAGAAAACGATAATCTACGGTATATTCCTCACAATTAGGGATGACCGCGCAGTTGCCCCTTTAAAGAAAGTAGAAGGAACTGACATGTTCAGTCTTTGAGAGAAACTCGGCGGTAGCGCGATAGACGCTATTGAGCAGAGGCGTGCGTTCCGGTCCGGCCGGCGTCGTCACATAGCGCTCGTAATCGAGGAACAACTGATGCCACGTCATCTTCTCAAAATAAACACAAGACTTACATTTAACTTTTTATATCATGCACTATCATAGGATATATGCTAGCAATTGCTATGAATCGTCGCGATTCTTGATCATTCGCCGTAAATACTCTACTCGACTCTTTAAGCATAACACTTAAAATTCAAGTAGTACTGTAAACATATGGGAAATGTTGATATATTACCATCTAGGCGTGGAAAGGCAAACCACTGCTGAATTCATCAGCAATTTCAACAGAGAGCTTCAAGAAAACAAATTTTATTTCACATGCGACCAATTAAATGCAGGTACATAGCGACCAATGTAATAGTAGTACAACTGAACATATGAGCAATCGATGCGGCGATAAAAAAGCGCTTGAGATGCATAACAGACTTTAACAGATCAAATATTCACTGCCAACCCATCCGCGTTGCGATCGATTAAACAGACGGAAGTTCATTTACATTACGACGCATTTCCAGCGCAACCTGAAAAGACAAAAAATCAGATAAAATTATTTTGACTTGGGTATATTTCGCGTCCTTTTCTCGCATGAGGTCAACCTCAGTCTCTGAGGCTTATCGTGCAAAAACAGGTCCCTTCTTCTAATCCTCGCGCATCCGCGCAACTCGGATGATATACTGGCAAAG
This sequence comes from Plectus sambesii, assembly GCA_002796945.1. NCBI lineage: Eukaryota > Metazoa > Nematoda > Chromadorea > Plectida > Plectidae > Plectus > Plectus sambesii. The sequence goes on along the minus strand of NIUQ01001210.1, from coordinate 1,059 downwards.
TTTGGCATTCATTGCGGCATTATTACTAATACGATATACGCTGGATGCTGATAGTGTAAAATAACGTTTACATTATTACTGACAGAATTTTCAAACTGCGGCGTTCACAGGATTTCGGCAGGTGGTGCAATTGACATTTTGCTTCACTCAAGACGCACTGGGGCCAATTTCATAGAACTAATGTAAATATAAAATGCAGCAAAGCAATTACATTTCTTAAATATGTATTCACATGAGTTTTATAAAATTGGTCCCTGGTCACCACCAGGTCGCCGTTAGCGACACGGACTTGAACGTATATTACCTGTAATTCGGCGATCTCTTGTTCATTCAGTCTCTTTTCGATTTCCTTTATCTTCCGCTTGACAAGACTGACAGATGTCTGAGTCCCAACATCCTGTTTGGGTGGCTTCAGGATAGCCTGTAGGAACGTCAGAGTGGATGTCAGCAGGGGCCCCGATTCGGGATCCACCGTCACTGCCGTGGAGTCGCCTTCGGGCGGCGCTAAAGTAGACACGATTTAATGCGAGCCACTTTATCCCATGATTATTCCATCGATAAGTAAATAAATATTAGTTCAATAATTACCCTTATCAGTGCATTTCAAGGAATCAGTTGAGGAACGCTCGTGCGAACCATTTTCGTACTCTGCTTTCAGATGAGTGCGACCTCGTTTCAATGGGCTCGCGTCTGCAATAATGGCGCGTAGAGTATCGGATTACAAGTAATGTTGTTCACTGCCTTCTTTGACTCAAAGACGACCAATTTTGCAAGCAGGACATCGAACAGTTGCCACAAAGAATGGAGTGAATTATCGAAAGAGAGGGTGACTATATTGTCGATAAAAAGTTCCACAATTTTTTAATTGTTCATATCGGAAAAATTACAAAGTAAATTATGCTAAAACCCAATAACACCATCGCGCAATACTTAATTTGCCACGCACCTTCATCGTTGGTGAGATCGCTGACGTCATTGTGACTTACGTCGGCTTCATCCGCAGAAGAGGTTCGCCGTCGATCGGCTCTATTCCGCTCCGACAGACCTGGCTTTTTGCCA
>NIUQ01001209.1:0-33510 GCA_002796945.1 Plectus sambesii | reverse complement strand
CCTGCTTCCAGTTCTATCTGTTCTTCATCGTCCTCCACTGCGCCATCTACTTGCAAGCGGTCAGAGCAGCTCGCATCAGAAAGCAACAGCAGTGGTATGTTATAGAAAACTGACCAATTCTAGTGTTTCTACCGTCTGTCTTGCCAGCCCCAATACTCGGCTTTTGAATATTAGTTGATATTTTTATGCAAGTTAAAATCATTATTTTACTAAAACTTATTAGAACTTAGTGATAGCATTTTTTAGGTCGGAATCAAGTGCAAAATCTGCGCGAAAATTCAGCTCAAATGCCGCCGCAAGTCCCCACTCTGCTCGCAATTCCACCGCCTCAGCGATCAGCCTGCCTACGCCCGCGAGCGCTTCTCCAACCCTTAAAAGGAGTTCACTTGAGACGACTCGTTCTGTATTACCCTTCACTGGTCAGGGCGCTGCTGCTACAAGAGTCAATCCCATATCCCCTCTTGCTGCAAACTCTGCTCAAGGAGGAGCGGTGGAGGCACCTTCGAAGGCTTCTCCGCATCACCATTCGCATCATGCGCATCGTCAACCGCATGGAAGTATTGTCAAGCGGATTTCCGATGAGTCTATGGCGAGTTCGCTAACGCTGACGCCGCCGCCCATACCACGCATCAGAATTCTTACGGCTGATGGATCGATGCCTGCGCCCGTCAAAAAAGTGTCCATATCTGCTGTCCCTTCGATCAGAAGTTACGATCCCGATAGATGAATAGTATTAAAGAAATATGGTAACTTCACAGAGGTCTTTTTCACGAAACTGCTCCAATGTAACTGATGCGATTGTAATAGTTTTGTGAAGGGAGCCTCGGGTGGCTAAAGACGTTAACATTATATGAATGACGGTATATTTGCTGCCGTTTAATGGATCGATGGAAAAGTTTAATCACAGATTTAATGATACAGCTAATTTCTTGAACTAGATTCAATCCAGTTGGATGTCCATCAATGTGAAAAACGCGGTTGATAATCATAGATAAATACCACGGTTACGCATGTTCAAGTATCTCTCTTTCCAAAAGACTGCCACAAATGAACTAATTTGAAACGAAATATCGACAAGCAAAAAATGAGCATTTAAAGTAGTCAGTGGGTTTAAAGGAAAAATGGAGCAGTTTTCATTGGACACAAATCTAATTACCATTCAACGAGCATCACTATTATGAAAACCGGCTAGGAAACAGGAAAATTTTACTAATACAATACGTTCGAGTACACCTGACCGGCTAAAATTGTTAACCAATCCATCCATGTCTTGCAAATATACTGCCATTCAGTCAGCATTCATAATTTTTGTGAACCACCGTATATAGAGCTCAAAGAGCCATGCGCGAGTAGCCGACATACAGTGATTTCTTGTGATACTAAGCGAGCGATTCAATGATTGTATAAAGAATGTACAGTTTAGAGTGGTCACGTCAAGTAAAATACTCATGTTTACGACGAAATCCGTACAGCACTTGAAATATGATAATGTTCATTTCAAGCATTTTCTCCTTCTTCCCCTTCAGCTTTCTGTACATCTCCGATCTTTGCATGTATATCTTTGCCAGTTGGAGGCCTACTCCATCGTTGGTGGCCTACTCCATCAAGTTTAGGATGAGCGGCAGTGGCGAGAGTCAAGTTTAACGTCGCCGGAGGTGACCTCGTTTTCGTCAAGACTCGGCTTGGAAGTGTCTCTTACAATATCTCCATTTAGCCAACTCAGATTTTTCAAGTGCCAGAGGACTTCATTCTAATGTTTCGCGTCCCTGTTTCTGATGTTTCATCCAGGGGATGTCTTCTTCCCGCACCAGCAGTAGGTGCTCTCTGTTTGCCAGTGTAGTGATAAATGCGTCCACTCCTAGCGAATCGCCCGTCTCCGAGGTGACCCGACAGTCGCTCGCTCATCGTTCACTGCGCTTCCGAGTGCGGGCTGCTTTGCAAGCCGCAAATCGGGCGTGCAGAGCGGTGCTGCTTGATGAGTAAAGAAATAAAAAACCAAGTGTTATATCAAAAGTTTAAATCTTGAACAAATGCGTAGCTAATGTATCGCTGAGGGACTTAACTTCACAAGTTCCAGTGAGCTTGTACTGTATGAACAGGATAGCATTGGATTCTTTCCTTTGCACGATCACCTTAACATGTTTGCTAAGAGTATCTGCAGGTTGTGGGGCCTTTGTCTGTTGCTACCATTTAAGTAAGATGATAGGGTTCGACGCAAGACGAATATGCGCAGTTGATACAATCACATCAATAAAAATAACATCACATATATGTGTTCATCATTCAGGACTACCCAGCATTCATAAGCTCTCAAAAAATCGAGTATCGTTCCAATCATCAGTGATAACGATGTCTGGTCCTCTGTCCCTTCTGCAACCGCATAGCATGCCATTCGTCATACACATGCGACAGCACTCGTAAAAAGCATCGTCTCTCCTGTGAAAACATTTTCCCTTACAAATTAGATACACACAAATAAGCCTTATAAATTACGGATCAAATGGATTAATAAACGTATTTAATAAGCCGCTAATATTAACTCCCCAGCGCATACTATGACGCTCGCTGTGAGAGTTTAGTGCAGCATAGTCCATCCTGAGAAAAAAAGGTATGCGGGCTGCCAACGCTAGCCCGTGGAAAATCTAGTCTTCGCGTTTCTAACTGTACTTTGTAAAACGGAGAAAAAAGCACAGTGTTAACAAACGATCACTGACACGTGTAAACAAAGCATACAGAATTAACGATTGAGTTTTTGCACCTTAACGTAAAATATGGCTTTTCTTTTTTAGAATGTTAACGACAACGAGTAACACAGTTATCAAAAAACAACTTTCTGAGGCCTGTTTCACAAAACTATAGCGAGTTGCAATTGCGTTTGCATTTGCGCAGTAGTCAGTTTCTTGAAGACTCCAGGGAACTGGACTTTGCAGTTATATCATGGAACAGACAATTGAAAACTGTAGTTGGGAATGCAGTTAGCTATCTTAGTTTGCAATCGCTATAGTTCTATGAAATAAGCCTCTTATGCCGCATTTCAATTTTAAAGTCATTCCTTTGAACGAATTAAAGTTAATGACCACAATCATTTCAATCAATTCCTCATCCATTAAATTCCATTATCGAAGTTAGGGGAGCTACTCTGGCTACCCCGAATATTTGTTGAAAGCGATGGCGAAAAGGTCGCACCAAAAATATTGTCAACCATGGATTGGCAATACTTCCAAGGAAATACGGAATGGTGATTATTCGTCTCATCAACATTGGAATAGCCTAAAAGCGCAGTTCAGTAAAAAATAGTAAAGATCTCACTAAAAGCGAATCAGATGTCTCGGGGGGTTGTACCTCGCACATGGTGTTTAACTTTAGAGATGTAATTCAGCCATATTTATGACATGGAGTTAATGCTAAGAGGAAGTAAAAGACCCCTTGTAGTTGCGCATCTTCGTTTCCCTAAATGCACTCTTATGCACCATTTGTTCCATCATCACTGCCTATATCTTCTGTAATAATATCCCTCGCATCGTTTTTGCGTGGCATTGTGAAACTGATATAATGCTATGACAAGTTTAGCCGAAAGCGTATCCGAACTGTTATTTGTAAAATAAGAATATATTAAGGAAAGATTTTTTTCTGGAGATTTATGATTAGAACAAATTTCACATGGAACTTTTTAAAGCTTTACTCGTGTTTATTGGCTCTAAATTCTCAAAAAATGCATAATTTACACTGCGTTGAAACTGGCGGGTCTTTCAGTCATGTAAGAACAAGGAGACTTTTTAATTTCTCTTACGGATGTAAAGGTGAACTGCATCCCTCTTATGTTTTGTAATTATAAAGCTCTCTGTCAGATAGGACTCATATATGTTGACGACGTTGTCAGCGGACAGAGTCATTAACCCTCTGTCGAGAACTTTATTGAAAAACGTGTTTGAATCAGCGAGGACGATTTGCTTCTCTTGCTATCAACAGCTACTCCTTGGCAAGCTGCACCCTTTTATTCAGTCCTGGCTGCACCGCACTCGGAATATAAAAAAACAAAGAGACATAACAGTACTTTCCTTCCTATTAAAGATTTCGGCGACATCAAGGCTCCTCGTCATTTTCCTGCTGAATCACTTACAGTTGACTCTCTCTCTCTCTCTCTCTCTCTCTCTAACATAAACTTTAGAACAGTCAAGTACGTACCGGTAAAACCATTTGACCTGCGCTAAGTGTAGCTGACGGCGACGTGAGCAGCAAAGGAATTATAACTATGGCCTTCGTTAGTGTCGCGATATCTCTTGTATAGTCTAAACCTTCAAAATGGTTGGCATTTTGTTGTTCTTTCAACCATTTGGTCAAACGCAAATAATAAACAGCTGCAAGAGCCATTGCGACAAAAAATATGCCAATTGTCCACAATAGATATGCCAGCAGCAAGTAATTTTTTGAAATTCGCGCGTTACAGCAGCCGACGCCAGGGTCTTCTCCGAACGAATTGGTGAACAGCAAGGGCAAATTTCCCACTGGTGATAAACAGAACCAGCCAATAATGAGCGCAATAATGAAACGATCCTAAACGATTACCTATGGAAAGGAAAGAGTACGTCGAAGTTTTCAATATACGATATTATGTCTACAGGATACGCTGAGGTTTCAAAAAAATCACATCACCAACCGAGAGGACTGATACTTTTGCTGATTACGCCGTTCTGTTCTCCCGTCTTGAAAAGTCTAAGTTCCGCGCAACAAATATTTGGCGAAAATTTGACTTTTTATCGAATATAGCAGTCTTTATTTTGGGTCATTTTGTCACATGCTTTTAAAACGACTTGACGCTCTAAAAAGAGTCATAAATGCTTTCGCTTAATAATATTTTTTGCTTGACTTTAATTTGCATGAGCAAAGTTTTTATCAATTATCGATATACATTTTCAGTCAGCAAAGAGTCATTTCTCTAATAACTAAATTTGAAGAACGTGTCTATTAATAAACAAGCTGTGACTTCGAAAAAAGGAGTTAATCCATAACTATAGCCCCAAAGCTGCTCAAACTGCTGAATGAATGCAAGAATTTTTAGCTGTCGTTATGGTACTAATAATATGCAAAACAAAAGAATAGTAATGCAAACAAGAATACAAACCGAAAAAAGAACGTGACCAAGTGAGAATTTTCCATACTCCGGTATTGTAATTTTGTAGTAGCGATCAGCGGCAATGAAAAATGGAAATCCAAAACTGCACGCGCCGGTGAACACGACAAAGGTAGCGGCCAGTGAGCAGAGTTTTCGATCGTCGACCGATCCTCTCCAAATAGCTACTCCATTAAGGACGTGTGCCAAACCGTGAAAAATGTCAGAAAAAGAAAAACCGAGTAGAAACCAGTTTGACGATTTACTTCGCAAATTTTTTGACGTTAAAGTTAAGAGAAAGAAAAACGCGTTGCTGATCACTATTAACGACGAAGTTGTCACTATGTATATAGAATACCATCCTGATGTCGGACCGTAAAAATCTCTTATAAACTGATCATTACTATCGTTAGTCATTTTCGATGTCTTCAGGTAGTTTGATTGCTGATAGTGAGTGGACAGATTTGCACAAGACTGAGACACAAGAGGAGAGATCAAAATTTTCTATCTCTCGAAGTTATTAATTGACGCGGTGCTTGTCATTTAAGCTTCTTTCCGCCGGATATTTGGAGGACAAATAATACTTTGATGATGGAATACGCGTCTTAGATCTGATCTTCGTCCCTAATTAAGATCCGCTCAGTCAGGTTTTTGGACAAAAACCGAATCGAGGATTACACCATAGTTCTGTGACATTGAAATTTTCTTCACTTTCGAGCGGTCTACTGTAAGCCTACGAATGTGTTTGTCAAAGATCAATCGAATCAGCAGAAAAATTTGAATATAGCTTTTAGCTGTCGCAATTACAACAGAGATATTCGGCGAGGAACAGGACCAATGAGAGCGGCTTATCCATTACATGAATGTTAATTCTGAATTCTAGTTATTCATGTGTCGCCTTCAGACCTGTGTTTATCGTGATTACATGACAACTCGCGACACGACAATTCGCGACATGATATTTTTGCGACAATTCGCGACACGATAAGTCGCGACATAACGTAAAATCAATGCGACAATTCGCGACACACGTACTGTCGCGAATTGTCGTGTCGCGAGTTGTCCGTTTCCCCAGCTAAGCTTATAGGTGATAATTTTTTACCCGACGATTTAGTAAATAGCAATTAATTAGCCTGTAATTTTGTGGCTGTTGTAATCGACCAATAGCTTGCATATTGAGAACATTGCATAAATATTAGTGAATTAGCAGTGTATTTCATTCATTAATGGACTTTACTAGCAGCATCGATAGAGTAAGTCCAATAATAACTGAAGTCAGTGTCCATTCCATTGTCAGTGGAAGGTTAACAGGTCGACGTTTCTTTATTTTATTGCAAACAGGTGAATTATCGATAATTGCAAACTTGAAGCAACCATATTTCTGCCCCGATCATCGGTATTCAATCAAATTTATCATTAATTTTTAATACTGAGCTTCGTTTCAGTGGGCTGCATCCTTCGGATTAACAGTATCGTACGTTTTTGATGGTCCCTTTGAACAAAAGTTTTCCTACTGCACGTTAGTCAACAATCAAAAAGCAGCAGATCGGATGATCGTCGCCCAGTTATTTATGAATGGGCTTGAAAAACTGACAATTTTCTGCTACTACGGCTTACTGAAATGGAACAGACGACGAAAACTGCGACTAATCACTGCGGATTTGACGGAAAAATATCAAGTGGACGAAAATATCCGAGCTATTTTGCTTATGACTCCAATGTTGTTCACGCACGTTATATGCTATATCCCGGTACTTGTTATATTTTCTGCGTTCATGCTAATAAGCAAAGACGTGGATGCTTTCAACTATTCTAGTTTCGAAGAAAGTTTCACTTTGGGTCCTGTTTATTGCGCCGCTTTGCCAGTTATCCTTCTTTGGTATCATCGTTCATTAAGATCGTCTTTGCAGCGATTTCTTCATCCAGGATTAGTGATGCATTATAATGAGAGGGAAGCTGGCGCAGCAGCCGTCGCTGAGCAGAATTTTCATTTCGAATCGCTCCATGAAGCATGGGGTAGCGCAACCCGCGCTCAGCCAACGATCACTGCTCAGCGTTCTACTACGAAGCAGGCCATGAAACTGTAGGATATTTAAAAGTTTTAGTAGTGATCGCTGCCAATTCAATGTTTGATCTTTGTTTGCGGAATCTTATTGGGATCAGCTTTGGTAGAACGTGTACGTGTTCACCTTAAACCCTGGATTCGCTACCAGTATTATTGCCTAAACTAAATATCTGATTGTTTTCTGTGCATTCCACACTTTTCGGTGTATTCCATGCTTACCAATTGTATTTTTCGAAACGATCGAGACAGTCGGACGATATTGCGCACTGCTTTGGACAGAATATATGAGAACATATGTCTCTATTAGAATGAAATTATATTTATTACGATACCTTCCTTAAACGAGTTCTCCATTAAGCTGGCTCAGCTTTTCAATTGTCTTCAAAGCTACATCCTAACTTCTGACGTTACTGTTTCTGATGTTTAATCTAGGGGAGTATGACTTCCTTTCCGCAACGACAGTGTTTCCCCTTCGTCTGTAAGTTCTGCTGTAATCACACCCACCATTTATTAACCTCTCTTCTTCGAAGTTGCTCGACAGTAACACTTTCACTGCTTTTTGGTTTGCAAGCTTTTTCCCAAGTTGAATATCGGCTGTGCAGTGTGGAATTGTTTCTTAAGTAGAGAGATAGAATAAGTGGACAAAAATTACAAGTTCTCACCTGGCTCGATTAAATGCTCCATATAAGGAACAGTGTGCGGGTGGCCATTCTCACTGTTATTCCTTTTTAGCGTAAATATTATCGTTGGGCTCACACTGTTGTCATATTCCTAATAGAATATATTGTGAATGAGCAAAATGGTTTTTAGTATTGAAAAACTAATCGTATTTCAGTATTCGTTTTAATGTTTTACTGATAAACAATAGTAATGTGGGCATATTCGATTCTATAATACTGAACATACTTAGCGAACTACATGAGTATTTGCCACTACTTGGTCGGTCTGTAACAGTCGTGAAGCTTGATAACTCGACAAACAAATCTGCGCGTAATTCCACTTCCTTTAATTTTGATAAGCTCACTGATCCTATGGACGTGCATTAAGAGCAGGATTATAGCTGAATGGTTCGGCTCCGTCGACCCAGAGGCGAACATGATGTTAAATGATTCATGCAGAACATTATGGGCTTGCCAATAATATCTTATCCTAGACATTTAATCAGGTATCGCTATCATAAATTCAAAAGTTGTAACAAAAATTTTTCTTCATCTTGTGTATTCATATGATACAGACCTGCAGCCGTCTTATGCCCATTACTTGACACTACGACGATAATTAGAAAGTGCCGAGGTAATCCTCTCTTTCGTACAATACAAACTTAGTGAAGAATTTGTCAGCGGTACGAAACATGATGTATCTTTCATTTATTTCCATACTGATAGCACTAAAAGAAACGGCCAATGAGTGACATAAACATTCCGCAACTAAATACGTTCAAGGTTGACTATATACATTCCAGATCGCTAAATGAAAACAAAGCACAAAAATCGACAAAATTGCGTTGCAAATGAAATATAAAAATTCAAGGTATTTTCAGACGAGCTCCAGAATGCCTTGCCTGATTAGATGTTCACAGTCTTGACGCGGCAGCGAATGCTGAAAGCGCACAGTGAATTATAATCAAAAATTGCCAATTAGTAACAAGGAATCTATGATTGAATATGACACAACTGTTTTGAAAGTCGATAGCACTTTTTTCTATCAATATAAATATCAAGAAATTACGATTACTCTTGATGAAAAATGATGTTCAAGCATAGAAAAGCGAGGTAATATTGGTCAACTACGCTGCCTGACAAGATTCATCGTTACTGGTCGAAAAATTTTGATTAAATATCATCGCAATTTCTTAGCCAGTAACGAGAATAAGAAGTACTGGTCCCGTAGCGATAAAGATTAGTAGCGTAAATGTTGCAGCGAACATGCTTAATTTAATTGTCGATACTAAGCGTGTGACGGCATTCCTTTCGGCACTCAGTAACAGATGAAGAAATTACGACTATAAATATAATTCATACCAAACTGTTCTTCTTGAGCAAATATCGGGTGCCATCGGACGTTTCAAACTCGTCGTAGTCTTTGACGCACATGACTTGAACAAAGAGCGATTTTGGCGGCTCCATGTTGACCGTCAGGTCGACGCCGCAAGAGCCCGATTCGCCCAGGCCGCTTTGGAAGTCGGCCAAATTCTTGCAGTATTCATGGAACCAGCGAACTTCCGCCTCGCATAGACACACCTGTAACGTAAAGTAGGACTTGATAGGCCATCACGACTTTTTAAATTCAAAATTTCAGGTCCAAACAAGAAATCGTGCCAGTCACTATAGTTGTCAACAACGAGCTCACTTTTTAATGCTTGAACACCGTTTTTCACCAAGAATGATGGACGTTTCGTGGTTTTCACTAGCGTTTATTGATAGAAAAAAGCGCTGTCGACTTTCGCAGCAATGTGTGCCTCATTCAGTCAAAGATTTAGTATTGATCGAGAAATTTTTGACTAAGGAGTTTTGAAAAGGTAGAACGAGCAGTCAGTGATTAATTACAGTCAACTGCGTTTATAACACCTGGCTCTATAACGTCGCTGGCTTTATAACGTCGGTCCTTGGCTGGTCCCGTGTACTATGTTTTGTACAGGGCTAACTGCCTCTATAACGTCGCTGTCTTTATAAAGTCGGACTTTGGCCGGTCCCTTGACCGACGTTATAAAAGCAGTTGACTGTATATGATTAACTGAACGATCTTATTTGATCTAAGATCGGACATGGCAAGTTACCAAAAGTCGTGGAGACGGCGAATTGCCAATGAATAGAGGAGCTTACCTTTATGGTAGAGGGAAGGACGCCGCCGTAGTCCCAACGATAGCGTTTGAGTCGTTGCTGTCTGTGGTAGATGTAGGCGAGCATGCAGCGCTTTGTCCTCTCGATCGCCGCATGTCGTGCTTGCAGCAGAGAAGCGTGCTCTGCACCTACACGTCCTGCGTTCAGTTCTGCTCTGCGAAGAGAATAATGCTTTCAAAATATAACAGAACGCGGATATGTGCATGTTGTAGAGTCTGGGCTTGACGAAGGTGATACACAAGCATTTTCGGCCGTTACGAAAAGTAAATTAAGTTCACTTACAAACTGTTAATGTTCTGTTGGTAGAGCGTCTTGATTTCTTCGATACACCTCTTCATCAAATCATCCTGCAATGGTATTAAAAATTCTCTTAGACTGACAATAAAAATGATTGCTCTGGCATCGATTCTACGGCAGTGCCACAGCAATAAATTGTAATTTTTTAGAACAAATTTGGAGTACAAGATCCGAAATAGTTAAAATCCGCTTTCTGCTTCGTGATGCAGTAAAAATTGATATCTACGCGAAGTTTTTACTCTCCAGAAGCATTTTCATTTAGTCCTTGCTCACTTTTTTTCGTTTCTTCTCGATTCAGCACAAGAACTGGAGCGTTCATGTTTAATCCTATGTACATTTATCCCATCATATCTTAAGTATTTTAAAGCGCAAAGTTTGAAACCTTACATTGTATGGTGGAATGATATCGGGGTTTCGTTCCAACTCTTTGATCAGATTCAGCGCTTGCTCCCCCAACATTGTCGATGTGGTGGCTTCAAAATAAGATGCGGCAAGGATTAAGAAACTGGTGAGAAATAGAAAGTTGCTGGTATCTTTTCTAGATACGTAAGGTTAAGCGAGACTGACAAATCTGGTCAATTTGCCAATTTTTAAGTGCAAGTCTTGACAGCAAATAGTACATAAAAGTGCGCCGCTACGACTTGCGTTTGGAACATCGCGGTTTGGCATTATGCCAAAACTTTCTGTTCAAGTTTTCGTTTTGAGACGCGACAGATTGAATCTGATCGAATTTTGGATACGGTTATTACTGATTCGACGTCACGTTCAGCTGGGATCGAACAGTTTGATTGTTCTGCAAATACCTCGAATATACGTTTTTTGGATGTGGACAGATGAGCAGTTGAGAAAAGCTTGAAATTATACTTGTGGATAGAAAGGTGGAGAGAACAAAATCTGATGGAAAAGGTGGACGTCGACGACGATTACGTCCAGAAACTCGGTGAGAAATTGCACTGCGTTCTTTCGCTTTGCAATAGCGTACACTCTTGAGAATTGTATGGAAATTGCAAATCGCTGTGATTATACATAGCACGGTATGAAAGCACGGATATGAGGAAGATATAGTGCTGCTTTATCTGGTTTCAAAACAATCGCAACACAGTCCTCAGTTCTCGAAAAGTCATTCATTGGAGTGTGATCATCTTCTAATTCTAATAGCTTTTGCAATTCCTCTACAGTTATCATGAATGCGTTCTTTAATTTAAATTCAATATTTGAATAAATAATTCACTTAATTTATGTTAATCGTTGCTAATCGTGTACGACATATTCTTAACACATTGACGACAATGCACGTTTTTCGTTTTTTCGCGCATGGGACATACACATTTTTTCTTTTGTTTGCGTACGACCCACCATTGAGTCCTATTGTCCCAAATGGTAGTCCCAAGTTTACAGCATTATGGGGGACTATTATCGATTAATTGCAAAAAATCGCGGGGAATTATTACAAGCGCAGAAAAAACCAAATAAAACGCGTACGACCCACCGGTGGGTCGTATTGTCGTCAATGTGTTCAAATAATAATTTATCAGTAACGAGAAAACTGTCTCTCCAAAGGTTTTCCCCGGTGGGATCCTTTTGAAAGATTCGCTTGTTATTGATTAAAACATTTTGACGGTAAAGTCCATCTCAAATAATAAGAAAGATAAAAAACTATTTAGAATCGAAACTAAGCAGCGTGAAGCGATCGGGTGGAGGACGCGAACCGAACGCGAAGCAGATCATACAAGACGTTGCCGATCTGCGCAAGTTTCAAATCGCGAGCCTGCTGGATAGCAATAGTACAACGCAGATTGAACCCGTTGAAAGCGAAGTCCTCTCCTACAATTATCTTGAACGGAAGATTGCCCCTCAAAAAGTCGCGCTGACGAAAGAGGAACTTGCCTTGTTGGTCGACAACGATTCTTTGGCTAGCAAAACTGCTGCTGAGTGTACCGTTCAAAGCAAGGAAGCGTGAATTGCGAGCATGCTGCAGTGGGCTGAAAAACATTTTTCTGCTGTTCTAAATTGCAATACGTATGGGCTCCATGTGGTCGAGCAGAATGGTAAAGTTTAGGCTTATTACAGACTTTTCAATTATGTAGTTTAGTAAGTAAACAGAGTGTTATGATTTTTAATTTATTCAACATTCGCTATCCTGGGATATGGAAAGCAAAGCATCAATCTTTTCCTTAATCAACTTATAAATTAACGTGGAACTGTGATAAATTTCAGCTGAAAGGTGTATATTATATATTTTTGTTAGCTATTCATGACAAACCGGCTGCAAATCGCATCTATTTGTTGTAATAATTTTATCGCGAAGCAGCTAGTCATAGGCAGCTGAAAACAGTACACAGTAGATTAATTTTGATTAGAGATGAAAGGAGTTATCTTTTAAAGCAACTAGCGAACATTCCAGGCCAGTCAAAGACCCTGGTATCGACATGGGAAGGGCGATTGATAATATTCGGCGAGGAGCAGGAGATTCTTTCGGAAATGGATCTGCTAAATACCCTCGACGAGTCGATTGAGTCGAATCAGTACTTGGAGATGGTCACGGCGGACTCGGCCGCGATTGTAACGTCCCTTGATGATCAGGGCGATCTCGCCTTCTTCGCTACTTGCTGGGTTGTCTGTGAAACCTCCGGAAACTCTGTGCGCTTCCTGGCCGCTCTCTTCCGTGTGAGAAATGACGGAGTCAATTTGGGTGCGTTATTATTATTTTTATTGGCATTTCTTTCGTTAATTTTGATTGCCTTTTGTTTTGCCTATCTTCGGTGCTTTTTGCGTATTCGGTGGTTAGTGATAGAATCGGCAGTTAAAATTTGGTCGCGTATGCTTCAGTCATATTCCTTTTTCACTTAAATAAACTTTCTATCTTAATAAGAAAGTTTTTCAAATCAGTGAGGTCATTATTTAAACCACACCAATATGGAGAATATTTTTTTAGGATTGAAAAGTGTTCATATTAAATAGGAAGTGGTATTTAATTATATATTCCCTATAGGTTCTGTAATATAGAAACCAACCAAGAAAGCAATAATGCTTTTCACATGGTAATACACCTTCGCCTTTTAAGTCACAAAGCTGAACCTGCCGACTCCACCAACATACTGCCGATTAACTGGCACGTCAAGCCTAACTAACGGTCTTCATGTTTGGCTCATTTTCACCGCCGCCCGCGCTGTGCGTTGCATCACCATAGAGGTAAGCAATTCAACTTCTTTTTTCGAGGGCTGAAAAGAACTTTGCGCTCTTTATTCATAGCTACATCTTATGATTAACGCTGATGATAAAATAAACTGGGTTAATTTGAGTTTTGTCTCGACTTTGTGAAAGGGCTAGGATGATTCGTAAGTTTTTGAAAATGGAAGCTGGTTTTTAGGGTGATACATGCCTCTGTTGCACGCAAGGAATTTTTTTTTTTCCTATAATATGCGATGAGTCATTGTATGTCTCCTGCATGCAGCTGGGATATGTATGCTCGCTTGATAAAATCTACATCGAATACAGCATTAGGCCAGACATGAATTTCGATTCAGCGTTCCCTTTTATTCATCCGAGCACTGCATACTGCAAATTATTTGCACTGAATGCATTTTCAGCCGACGACAGGCGCTAATTGCGAGATTGAATCGATTGGCGATATTTACCCAGAGTTGGAACTTGGCGCGCTGCCAGGCGCCACTCTGCGGACATCGTGTCTGACCACTTCGGTTGGACGTTGGTCTGCGATTGGATGCGATACCGGCTACGTCATCGCTTCTGTCTCCTCTCATTCTCAAAATCTGATAATCGATAGGTAAGATAGTTTTATAATTGCACAGGTACTGACGATTCTTGTCGTAAGAATGCATGATTGATTGTGTTAATTTATGTTGCAATATAAACATCGTATTTCTTCATAGATTAAAGAATAACTTCCGTTTTCAAGAATAGCTTTCAAAACAATTGGGTCATGGGTCTATTGTTTAATAAGTGACAATAGTTTGTGCTTCTGTTTCAAATACGTAGTCGCTAGATCAAGAGATCTACTGTGCGATTCATAGAATGGGTTTTGTATCGTAGATGTCGTTTATAGCGCTTTCGCTTATAATGATTTCTCGCTTATAGTGCTCACGTTTGGCTGATCCCGAATTTTCAGTCTCCACTGTTTTGTACAGGGCAGAAATCGCTTATAACTGTGATCGCTTATACCGGTCAAAATATGCCAGTCCGCCAATTACTTATCTAAACATTTCCATTGTATTTAATAGACTTATAAATCATGTCCATTTTTCGCGCTGCTCACAGCGCGAGACATTAAGGTTACGATTGAAATATTGCATAGCAAATGTTTTCAGAGCGGAACTCAAGTTTAGTGGCCCGATCTCGGTGCTGAACTTTTTGCCAGAGTATGACGACGGTTCAAACAACAAGTCGGTCCATCTCCTTATCTCTTCCACCCTCGGTCCCGCCGCGATTTGGTCCTTGACCTTCTCATCGACCGGCAAATTGAAATGGAATCGCCAGTGTGTTCTCGATCAGTCCAATCATCACGATTCTATTGTTTGTGGGGCGGTTGGGGATGACGTTGTCTGCGTCGGCACTTATGGACAGGTTTGTGATATAATCGGGCTAAAGGGCGACGTTTACGCGGAGGCTACCGTAATCTGAGGCTATTGTAATAGAAGGCGCGTGATTTGAATTGCGTTAATATAAGAGTTTGTGGCCATAACAATGCCGTATGGTGCTATTTTAATGCAAAGATTGTAATCAGGCGAGAATCGCTTTAGGACCTCTCTTATATCCGTCGCCCTTTAGCCCGACTATTTGTGATGCTTGTCCTTTGATATATTGGTAAATTTTAAAATATCATTTATATTATCAGTAATTTTAACAATAAATTTGGAGAGTTCAGCATCTCGAAATCGATTCACAAGACGGCGCCCTTAATTTTGTTGATGCACCTGTCTGAGGCCGGAGCCGTTAATGTTATAAAAATTAGTTCATGATCATGGGTCATTGTAAATATAATGGGCCCGCTAATTATGAAAATGGAAGTGGGATAAAACTAAACTTCTGCCATTTCAAATTTCGCGGTTATACAGTAGCCCATCATTATTCAGGTGCTCCTGTTGTACCGCACGGATGAATTGGACAGTCAGATGGCATCGCCGGCGAGTACACTGCACGTGCAAGCGCCAATTTTGTCTATCGGTCTCGCGAATGACTGCTGTGTGACCATTCTCTCCAGCAAAGGCTGTCACCTTTATCAGGGAAGTCAATCGCCTCTCTTCTCTCTCCCCGATGATTCAGTTTCCTCAAAGTAATTTGCTTGTCAATGCTGTGATGTGATTATTGTTGATAGAGTTGTTACTAAGCGTTTTGTTTTTATATAGCTGGTATGATTTTTTGGTTATATGTAACATTTCCTCTTCATCAAGGATGTTTTTTCATTCAAGACGGATGTTCTCGAAATTTCTTTGACTTGAAAAATGTCCTTTTTGATGCGAAAAATGTTCTTATTGATGTGGAAATGGTGTGTATGTATAGATTTTTAATTTCGATACATTATAACGATTCATTGTGTTGACATAGTTTATAGTTATGAAATACTTGGTTAATTGCATAGCATTCGTATCGTATTTTCAATTACGTAAATAATAGACTGATTGCCAAGAAACGTGAATAATAGCAAGTTTAGCATGTCGAAGAGCAAGCCTTGAATACTAATTCAAGCTTTGAATGGAATGCCAGCATGTGGCACGCCTTGATGAGCGTTAACTACGGCGTCTTCGCCAGCGGCGTGGCCGGCAAACGCATTGCCGCGACTGTAGCCGCCGGCGGTTTGTCCATACCCATTGATGCCGTGACCATCGGCATACCCTCCAGCCGCAGAAGCGCCCTTGTCGAACCCGGCCTTGCCATACGCTTCGTTGTCGGTCACACTTTGGTAGCCCTTCTTGAAACCGTCGGCTGATGCGCCTGCTTTCATTCCGCCCTTTGACGCTTCGTGGGTAAAGCCTAGAACAATCACTAATTTCATTATATTATAATTAAAAAGGTTGCTATTAGAATTGCGGGAAGTGCGATAATTGATCGGTTATGACACGTGTTTAAAGAATCTTCTCGTGATATTTTACCTGATCAATTGACATTACTTCCCGTTATTATAATCACAAAAGTTGTGGTAACTACAGTTTTCTAAAGTTTTAATAGTTGGATTGCCTCTTTTACTGTAATCAGGAGCTCATATCAGAAAGGCTGAATAACGCACCGTCGCTGCCGAAGACTGCCTTGGAGTAGTAACCCTGTGGTCCGGAGCCCTGCGTAAAATAACCAAATTTCTTCGAACCATGAGCACCTGGAATGAAACGCATTTAGATGCAATGCTGTCCATGCGTGTCTGATTACGCGATTTGCATTCAAAAGCAGATTCGCATGGATAATTGCGGCAAATTTTTTTCTTATCGTCGTTTCATTTCTATTGAAAATGTGAAAGGATGACCGTATTTGAAAAAAATGCACAAAGAAAGAGAATACAGTACCTTCGGCGGCCTTGGCATCACTCTCGTATCCGGAAGCTTGATGTCCACTAGCGCTAGCTTTGTCGTGGCCACCCGCCTTATGGATGAATCCCTGATCGCCATACGCATGCTCACTCGTCGCATAATTACCGTCGCTATGGCCAGCATCGTAGACGCCGTATCCATGACCGTAATCGCCCAGTTCCTTACCATAGCCGCCGTATCCCTTTCCGTACCCTCTGAAGCCATTAGCGTAGCCTAAAAAGTAATATACTTTCATTATTTGTAAATTTTATGGTGTAATCTCATGCAAAAATTGCAAGGAGCAAACTTAAAGATACACTCGATCACTTTCAATCTTTATCTTGTTCTTTGCCACCAAACAACTACAACACAGCAGCGATTAGCGAATGTTGACTCACATACAATTGTGTTAACGCTCACTGTATCTTAGAATA
Source organism: Plectus sambesii (assembly GCA_002796945.1). Lineage (NCBI taxonomy): Eukaryota > Metazoa > Nematoda > Chromadorea > Plectida > Plectidae > Plectus > Plectus sambesii. The sequence continues at coordinate 16,246 of NIUQ01001209.1, read as the reverse complement.
CAGTTTCAAAATTGCAAGAAACAAACCATAAAACTCTGGTGAGTAGCCATAGGCGTAATGCGGGACAAAGCCACCGTATCCGTATCCAGAGCCACCCCAAGGGAACGTGTATGCTGGGGCGAGGCCATAGTAGTTGCTCGCCATGGCTGCCGACAAGACAGAACAGAGTACAAGAACGCTAAGCATTTTCGCTATGCAGAAGAACAGCGCCGGTCGATTCGATTGGCGTTCACCGATATCATTCGAATCGACAACACGGCGCTTATATTCTCGAGCGATCGACATCAGCCGCCCCACTTTGTGCTGTGGCTAGGTCACTTCTTGTCCGCATTCTCGCAAAATAGCTTTTACTTTCGTTGCAGTCGTGCGGCACAATGATGACGGCATTCTCAGTGAACGCGCCTATCTACTTTTTCTAATTGTCTTTTGACGGCTCCAGCACAGGCATTGTTGTCGCGAATTCCAAGTCGCTCAAATGATTACAGCCGCACATTATTAAAATATGTTTTATGCAATATTTACTCAAGTTAACATGCGCAACTTATAATGTTAATCATAATATTGCAAATACGCTCACAAAACAAATATCGAAGTAACAGTCATTTGATGAAAAAAAATATAAAAATGAGTTCACAGTGAATCACTCCTGACTGTTCCTGCGTCCATTTGCATGCAACTTTATGCAGTAGCAAGGTTCTCCATCGAAAAGATTGCTGACTTCAGTTTCGTGCAGAAATAATACATGATCCTTACGTACTAACACTGGCGAAAAAAAGTTTGAGTACGCTTGCTTAACTTTCTTATTTTTTCGTGTAACTTATGAATGAAGCGGAATTGGATTGCCGCTTATAGTGCCACTTAAAGAGCTTTAAATGACATTAAAATAATTAGAACATCAACGCGAAAAACCTCATGCAGCACTTTTCTCAAAAGAAAAACTAGATTCTACTGCATTTTGTGGCAAAAAAAGTTTAAGATTACATTGGAAAAAGTCACATCTAGCGCGAATTTTCGCAGTTTCATCACTATTTCTCAGTTTAGTTCTTCGAGTTTTCGATATGAGTAGACATATAAGAGCAAACTGCAGTGAAACAAATGTTTCTGAAGAATTTCAGGATGGGTAAAGGAAAGAGCCTCAGTCCTCCGATTAGAGCTCAAATTGTTCAGCTTAAAGAGCAGGGAATGTCATTTAGAGTCATCAGCAAGATGATCAAATGCAGTACCACAGCATGCCATCAAGCCTGGAAGCTGCATCAGGAGACCCAACAGTTCTGTGATCGTCTAAGGTCTGGCAGACCAAGGAAGACGGATGTAGGCATCGACAAGCAGATCAGAAGAATGTCCAAGAAGGACCGAAAGAAGACGGCTGTGGACATCGCAAGGGAAATCTCGCATTCCTACAACATCAACATAACGCCCGAGACCATCTGCAGTCACCTCCGTCGCTTTGGACTGTTTGGCAGAGTTTTCAAGAAGAAACCTCTAGTATCTCTCCAGAATCGCAGACGCCAGCTAGCATTTGCCAGGCGACATCACCATTGGACGCTGTATCAGTGGCGTGCAGTAGTCTTTTCTGATGAAAAGAAGTTCAACCAAATTGGATCTGATGGCATAATCTATGTGCAAAGGAAAATCGGTGAAGCTTTCGCTCCTCAGTGCTTGAGACCGACTGTGAAAGGCGGCGGTAGATTGGTCATGGCATCGGCCTGTTTTCCCGCCATTGGTACTGGTCCCATCCACTGCATCCAGGGGATAACGACTGTCAAGGACCATGAGAAGATCATGGAGGAAGTCCTCATGCCCTATGCTGAGGACGAGCTGCCCCAAAATGGGATCTATCAGCAGGGTAATGATCCTAAGAATCATGCGCGCATCATTCAGGAGTGGCTCATGACGAACCAGATTCGTGTCCTGGACTGGCCGTAGCAGTCCCTTGACCTGAACCCGGTTGAAAACCTCTGGTCCTTCGTCCAAAAAGAGGTTCAGAAGCACCAGCCCCGAAATCTGGACGACTTGTTCAGAATTATTCAGGAATTGTGGTCGGGAATCCCAGTTGCTGGTTGCCTCGAACTAGTCAATTAATAGATGATCAACTCATTCCAAACTTTTACATTCAAGTCTACATCACTACAGGAAGGATTTTCAGTAAAAATTACAGTTGAATTTTATATGGACTTGACATGCGGCACTTTATGAAGCTGGCTGAGAGCGGGAAGGGATACACTGTGCGCCTGACTATGCGTCACCTTTGGAACTCCGCTATATAACTAACGATTCAATGGCTTAGTAAATATTTTCATCCTGAAACAGCCATAGAAGACTTGATTTCATCATTTTTCATCACAGTGTATCCCTTCCCACTCTCAACCAGCTTCATAAAGTGCCGCATGTCAAGTCCATATAAAATTCAACTGTAATTTTCACTGAAAATCCTTCCTATAGTGATGTAGACTTGAATGTAAAAGTTTGGAATGAGTTGATCATCTATTTTGGAAGAGAATAACAAAAGATTGGAACCTGTCCTATCTTTTCTGCCACCCTATTTTTCGACATTTCTCGAATAATTCTTCAACGGCTCATCCGATTTTCATGAAACTTGTTCAGTAAGTCTCTTTGAAGGTTACTCACATTTTTGTAAAGTTTCATTTAAGAGAGACTTTTTTTAAGCATCAAGCTTCCCCTGGCACAGTTTACAAAAAGGCGTCAAATTTTGATGAAACTTTGCACTCTGGGGTAATTTAGGTCGGGATTTCCGAAAATAGCGTCAGAATTTTTCGAAAATATTTTCGTGTCGATATATGGCGGGAAATTCAAACTTGATCAGATGACTATAGAAGCCACATCAAAATTTTTGTTTCTATATACCATTCGACTGCAAATAACGAGAGGAATCTGAAACTAATCGAAATTTAAAAATTAGTGCGAAATGAAGAAAGTTATGCTTGAAAGAAAAGGTCGTATATTTTCGCATTTCAGTTTTTCGCATTTTTCGGCAAAAATTTGTTAAGAATTCTCCGTCCAGTTTGCTCAGGATTGTAGCCCTGAAGCTGGGCTATCCAACGGTTTCATGGAAATTAAAATCCGTTTCCGTCTACGGGTCTCAAATTGAGTCCGAAGTTGGTCCGCGCCAAAATTACGGTAAAAATAGGTTTCCAGAAATTTCAGAAGACGCCGTCAAAATCATTATTTCTATAGAGCATTCGATTGGAAATGATAAGAAGAATCCGAAAATCTTCAGACTTTTGAAATTCGATGCAAAATAAAAAAGTTACGTAAGAAATAAAAATTCTGCATTTTTGCGATTTTCGAGTTTTTTTAGTTGTCAGTTTTTTGAATTTTTCGGCAAAAACTTGCTCAGAATTCTCCGTCCAGTTTACTCAGGATTGTAGCCCTAATGCTGGGCTATCTAACGGTGCCATCAAAATTAAAATCTGTTTCCGTCTACGGGTCTCAATTTATGCTCAAAGTTGACTCCTGCCGTAGTTACGGTAATTCGTTTGTGCTCAAGGAATCTCAACTCAAGTCACAAAGTCTGCGCGTGCTTTAGTAGAGTTTTTTGGTATTTTTGGATCGGAGCCTTTTCAAATATGCTCCCCTAGAGTTACTCGGCTTTTAAAGGATGTGTTACAAAATCTCTAATGTTATGTTTGCACAGAGAGAGCTATTCAACTGATATTAATACGGTTCAACCCACACTGGTGAACAATTGAAAACTTCTGCACAAGCGAATTACCGTAACTACGACACGAGTCAACTTTGAGCTGAATTTGAGACTCGTAGACGGAAACGGATTTTAATTTTGATGACACCGTTAGATAGCCCTGTATTAGGGCTATAATCCTGAGTAAACTGGACGGAGAATTCTGAACAAGTTTTTATCGAAAAATTCGAAAAACTGACAACTAAAAAAAACTCTAAAAACGCGAAAATGCTGAATTTTTCTTTCTTGCATAGCTTTCTTGGTTTTGCACCAATTTCGGGTTTCTGCAGATTTTCGGATTCCTCTCATCATTTCCAGTCGAATGGTATATAGAAATATTGATTTTGATGGCGTCTTCATGTATTTCTGGAAACCCATTTTTACCGTAATTTTAGCGCAGACCAACTTCGGACTCAATTTGAGACTCGTAGACGGAAACGGATTTTAATTTTCATGGCACCGTTGGATAGCCCAGCATTAGGGCTATAATCCTGAGTCAACTGGACGGAGAATTCTGAACAAGTTTTTGCCGAAAAATGCGAAAAACTGAAATGCGAAAAAATACGACCTGTTCTTTCAAGCATAACTTTCTTCATTTTGCAAGAATTTTTAAATTTCGATTAGTTTCAGGTTCCTCTCATTATTTGCAGTCGAATGGTATACAAAAATATTGATTTTGGTTTCATCTTTATAATCATGTGATCAAGTTTGAATTTCCCGCCATATCTCGACACGAAAATATTTTCGAAAAACTCTAATGCTATTTTCGGAAATCCCGACCTAAATTACCCCAGAACGCAGAGTTTCATCAAAATCTAACGCCTTTTTGTAAACTGTGCCAAGGCTCTGAACAAAAAAGCTTGATGCTTAGAAAAAGTCTCTCTTAAATGTGTTTAGTATTTCACGAGTTATCTCCTTAATATCCTACCTGTACCTCACCATGGTAGGGGGGTGAATGAGGATGCAACGCGAAGTATGGCAGGGGCTAGCCCCCAGGCAGGTTCAACCAAGTCATGAAGGGTTCATCATCGGCCAACACAGGAGGTACCCTGCCAGGGGCTTGTCCCCGCCCTCAGGACGGCCCAGCCAGCCTCCTGAGGTGGCACTCACTGGGCTACGACCAGCATTTACCCCTGCCTCAGTCCCCTGCACTCCGTCCCTGCCCCGTCTGATGGCGCGGGATCAGCAAACGGAGAGAGGCGATCTAATCTCGGGGCCCCAGGCCATCTTCTGGACTCAGACATGAACCTACCAAGACCACGACCACCACTCACCCACTGTGTCGACCTCCGCCTCTGCACCTTCAACGCCCACTCTTTATGTGCTAACTCCCAGCTCTCACTCCTCATGGATGAGTGCCAGCGCGTCAAGTTTGATGTCATCGGGCTGAGCGAGACAAAGAGGAAGGAGCCCCTCACGGCCACCTGGAGAGATGGCAGCGGCGTCTTCCTAGGCGCGCGCAAGGAGGACTCCATCTCAGGAGGAGTCGGCTTCATTGTCGCCCCCCACTTCCTCCACCGCGTCCGCGACGCCCGCATCGTCAGTCACCGTCTTGCAGTGCTCGAGTTTGAGGTCTCCCCCCAACTCACTGGCAGCCTCATACAAGTATATGCGCCCGTCCTTGACGCCAATGAACAGGAGCACGCTGACTTCTATGACAACCTCAGCGACACCATCCGCGAGTGCCGCAGCCACTACAAGTTCATCTCCGGCGACCTCAACGCCCGCGTCGGCCCAAGGCAAGACCACGAGGTTCACCTCAGCACTCACTCCTCCAAGACGCGGAATGAGTCTGGAGAGTGGCTGGCAGCCTTCTGCGAGGCACACCGCCTCTACCACTGCAATGGCTTCTTTGAGAAGCGTGCAGAGAAGCGGTGGACTCATGCCAGCCCAAACAGTGCGCATCTGCATGAGCTTGACCACTTCCTCTCCAACCGCCGCTGTGTCACGGACGTTGCCGTCGTTCCTTCCTTCTCCACTGGCAGCGACCACCGACTCCTACAAGCTAAGACCCACTTGAGCCTGACAAGGGCAAAGCTAGACCTGCTCCGCAGCAGACAGCCAAGACGCCGCCTCCTCAACCCTTCCATCGCCTCCACCCTGGCCAGGCTAGTGCCCTTTGGCACCAGTGATGACGTCAATGAAGACTACTGCCATCTGGTTGAGACCATCTCCCAGATCGGCAAGCAGGCCATGGCACCCGCGCCCAACCACTCCACCAAGCGCATCTCTGACCAAACGAGGAAGCTGCTGGAGAAGAGGACCGCTGACCAGACTACGGCTGCCTATCACGCACTCTGCAAGGAGTGCCAAGAAGCAGTGCAGAAGGACCACAAAGAGTTTGAGAGAAGTCAACTGCTCTCCGCCGCCGAGGCGCGGAAGAGCATCAAGAGGGCCACCCACGACCTTGCTGAGTACCACTCCTGCATTCCCTGCCTCAAGACATCAACTAGAGAGCAAGTCACATCATGGCTCCGCATCAAGAAAGAGATGCAGGACTACTACTCACGCCTCTTCCAGTCGTCGCGCCCCTCCACCCCTCGCTCACCCATGCCACCCTGCTCCACCCTCCCCTTCCTCACTTCTGAGGTTTGGGCTGCAGTAGAAGGCATCCCGCAAGGGAAAGCACCAGGCACAGACGGCATCACAGCCGAAATCCTCAAGGCATGTGGCCACCCTCTCTTCACAGCACTTGCTGCACGTTTCTCCCGCTACCTCCATGATGGCATCATCCCCAAGATGTGGCACACCTCGCGGACCATTATACTATTCAAGAAACGCGATCGTGAAGACCTTGCCAATTACTGGCCAATTATGCTTCTCTCTGTCATCTATAAAGTGTTTACGCGGTGCATGCTCGCACGCATCCGCCGCGCTCTGGAGGAAGCACAGCCAGTTGAGCAGGCGGGATTCCATTGGTCATTCTCCACCATGGACCACATTGCCACCATCCAACACCTCCTTGAGGTCAGCCGAGTGCACCAGTCGCCACTCGTCCTCACCTTCATTGACTATGAAAAGGCCTTTGACAGTGTTGAGCCAGAGTGCATATGGGAGTCACTACGGAAACAAGGAGTCGAAGAGGATTACGTCCACATACTGCAGGAGTGCTACAATGGCTGCACCACAACGCTCATCCCCTTCCAGAGAGAGGTTCCAGTTGCAGTAGGGAAGGTAATCAGACAGGGCGACCCGATCTCCCCAAACCTCTTCTCTGCAGTTCTGGAAGATGTGATCAGCCGCTGCAACTGGGAGGAGCAAGGCATCCTCATCGACGGCCGCTGACTCAGCCACCTCCGTTTCGCTGATGACATAGTGCTCATCACCTCTACACCTCACAAAGCATCTGAGATGCTGGCTGAGCTGGACATAGCGAGTCATGCAGTTGGGCTGAAGATGAACACCAAGAAGACCAAGGCGATGCGCAACTGCTTCGCCACCTCCACCCCCATTACCGTTGGCGCCATGCAGCTAGAGCATGTCAACGAATACGTCTACCTTGGCCGCCTCATCAACTCGCAGAACAAGCTAAAGCCTGAGCTCGCGAGGAGGAGGAGAGCAGGATGGGCAGCGTTCAGCTCCATTCGGACAGTGATCGACTCGACCAAGGATGTGAAGCTGCGCGCGCAGCTCTTCAACTCGACCGTCCTACCCGCCCTCTGCTACGGCGCTGAGACGTGGTCTCTTACCAAGAGCCTTGCCAATCAGCTCAGAGTCGCACACGCCTCCCTCAAGCGTCGCATTGTTGGTCTAAATCTCCCAAAGCAGCGAGACCGCAAGCTCCACAACTCCGACATCAGACAGATGATTGGTGTGAAGGACCCGCTGCAACACATGGCAAAGATGAAGCACCACTGGGCTGGCCACGTAGTCAGAAGATGCGACGGCAGATGGAGCACTGCCACAGTTGGGTGGTACCCGAGAGACAAGAAGCGTCCCCTTGGCTGCCCCCCCCCCCCCACTTGGTGGGCCGACTCACTCACCGCTGAGTACAACATTCGGGACGCCTGGGGTTGAATCAGAGTCCACTGGACGACCCGAGCACGCGTCAGAGTAGAATAGAGCAGATGCTGGGACCCGCGCGCAAGCTGAGGAACGGGTCGCCTATGTATCCTATGTATGTATGTAGTATTTCACGAGTTATAATAAAAAAATGGGGGTGTCCTATCTTTTCTGACAGCACTGTATAGTGCATCAAAACAATGCCCATGTCGATCAAAGCGCCTTTCAACCTTCTTTATCTTGAAGCTTCGTTTAGTAGCAAGGACTGTTTTATATCTCAGTTCTACTTCAACATGAATACTGTCTGTGGCTAAAATACATTTTCCTAGTCAGATTTATACGAAAAATGTCTCTTTTAATTAGGGAAACTTTTTTAGGTCTGTAGAAAGTGTCTTTATTAAGTGAAAATGCTATACAACTAATCAGATATGCTTATTTTAAGGATTTGAGCAAAAATTGGGTCAGGAAGGAACTATGCATTAAGGCCAAACCCGCATAAGTGCACAACCCGTATATGTGCACAAAACTTTCTTGCCGGATCGATGTGCACTTATCCGGGTTTCACTGTATTTACTAAAACAATATACCATCAACTGAAAGATAAATAAACAGAAAATATAAAGTGTATTTTCCTGTTCATCGTGCCGCAGCTTAATTTATAAGCGATTCGAAAAATTAGGTATGATATATCATACTATGGAGATGACTGCGACCTGCTCCAATGAAAAGAGGCTCATAAAGCTTTCTCTTTTTTCCCAATTTTTCCGAGTTACATCAGAAATGTAAGTATTGTACTGTATGCTATGTTTTATGTTGATTGGTCGCGTTATTTATTTGATCACTAAGATAAAAAGCAGGCAGAGAAAGGTTTTCTTCAAGCTACCATTGCTACTGTTTTATCAAACGTTAAAACAATATGTAGTCGAAATTGAAGCTATTTCGCAAGGCGAACACTTTCGCTGGTTGTTACCCGTGACATTTACTAACGGAACGCGTAGACTTTGATCGCTGTTATCGCTTTGAATGCTACTGCTTTTCTTTTATATCAAATCAGGTCAAAAGAGAAAAGTTAGGCAATATTTTTGCTGCATTAGTGAAATTCACACAAATTTTGACGTCATCTGCGCTTCATTGAATGAAAAAATGAATGCATGTGAATTAATACAGGGTGCGGCATGGGGTCGTTCTTAAGTTAAAACAATATTTTCATTTTGAAGAATAACAAAAACGGAAAAAGCATAAAGCAGATATTTTCAGTAGATAATAGGGAAACAAATGTCAGAAGGTTTTTCAAAATGATCGCCTTTAGCATTGATGCGAGCGCCAATTCTTCGAAGGAATGCATTGACTGTGGCGCCCAAGTATTTCGTGGTATCTTTATCCAGTGTGCTCCAGCAAGGCGGCGCATTTGGATTATACCGACTGGGACATTTTAACTAGGAATGTCTCCGCAACTCATCACAAAATAGCTGTCTCGTTAGATCAAAAGTTAGAGGTAGAGTGAGCGAAGATTCTCCAGTAGGTCTCGCGCGCTACAGTCGATAATTTTCCTCGAAGAGTTGAAATTTCCATCAATGCTAAAGGCGATCATTTTGAAAAACCTTCTGACATTTGTTTCCCTATTATCTACTGAAAATATCTGCTTTATGCTTTTTCCGTTTTTGTTATTCTTCAAAATGAAAATATTGTTTTAACTTAAGAACGACCCCATGCCGCACCCTGTATTAATTCACATGCATTCATTTTTTCATTCAATGAAGCGCAGATGACGTCAAAATTTGTGTGAATTTCACTAATGCAGCAAAAATATTGCCTAACTTTTCTCTTTTGACCTGATTTGATATAAAAGAAAAGCAGTAGCATTCAAAGCGATAACAGCGATCAAAGTCTACGCGTTCCGTTAGTAAATGTCACGGGTAACAACCAGCGAAAGTGTTCGCCTTGCGAAATAGCTCAGTTTAGACAATCTTATCGCTACAATGTATCATAAAATAAGTAAATATGATGGCGCGCTGACGCAAAACTCTACCCTGCTTGAAGAAGATAATCATCGCACTAATCATCGCATTTTCTCAAGCCTACTCTCTAAATCGAGTTCATTGTTTTTCACTCCAGAAAATTTTTAAAATTGTTTTAATGAAGTCGTTCATTGAAAAAACAATAAAAAGATTCATTGAAAAATCAATAACGTACGTTGAAGTGCAATGAACTAGTTCATTGAAACAGTGAAGAATTCTTCTGGAGTGAAAACAATGAACTCGATTTAGAGAGTAGAGTGCTTAGTTTAACGACAAGATTGACATACCGTATTTTCGGAAATAGTGGCACTGTGCCACTATTGTTTCAACCCCCCTCTACCCTGTGCCACTATTTCCGCGTGTGCCATTATTTCCGCGTGTGCCACTATTATTTCAACATCCTGCTGAACATATGTCATTATCACTAAGAGACAGAAAATGGTCTTTTTTATGAGAAACTTTTATGAAATTCGAGACGATAACGAGAATTCAGAGTGTAGAAGAAGCAGCGAACGAGTGCCCGGTAAATTCTACTGATTCTATAGGGGCGTGGTTATCGGTAATGCAGCCGAGAACGAAGAAATCGGCACGTGATTTCGATTTCTACGAAAAATAGTGGCACATGTGCCACTATTTCCGCCTGTGCCACTATTGTTTCGTTCACCCGCTACCCTGTGCCACAATTTCCGCGTGTGCCATTATATCCGAAAATACGGTAACTCGACTGACCATTGACCAGAGGTGTGCAGCTGTCAGCGCAGGGGGTCCTAGTTGGGACGTCTCAAGGGTGCGAACCTCCCAAACATGCGATATTCCCATTTCGCCAGGTGTGTACTTTACAAAGCGACGCGTCTTCGCAGCGAATACTTTATATTATGTTAGGACCAGAGAGTCAAATTAATGAACCTGTCTGAGTGGGCGTGCACCCCATCCTCACAACTATAATCGCTGATTTAGAATCACTTCATAACTACTACTGCTGCTATAACTACTACTCATGTTTTGCTGATAAGCTTTAAAGAGTATTATGAGTCATTTCATATGTGCAGGTGTAAAACGAACTTGTGTCAATATTACAGGGTGGCGCAGAGAAAACGAGATTTGGAAATATTTTTTGTTTTTAGGCCGAATCAAGCTTCGACGTCTATTGGTCGGTTGTAGCCCGTGGTTTGGAGTATCGATTGGCGCAAGTTTCAAAAAGTTTTCTCTTAGGGGTACTTTTTGAAATCTTACGGTAGCCCAAAAACAGCTGTGCAAAACTGCACACCATATTTGGCCTGTAACTTTGCAACCAGTTGACGGATTTGGCTCAAACTTTGCACAATTGTTAAGCTGATAACTGGGGATTACACGCCGAAAGGGCATGTAAATCACGCTTCTGGAAAAAAGTAATAGCCCGGCAAAGTTTTGAGATTTTCTCATTTTTCAAAAAAAAATCACTCTTTATGTAAGGTTTCTGGTCGACTTTCTTGGATGTTTTTAGTGTTCCTGTTATCTCATGACCTGGGTGATCGAAAGCAAAAACGTTTTTCGACCACTTTCTCAATTGAGCAATATCGATTTTTTGGAGTCAGACAGACCACCCACGTTGACGCTGTTATTTGCGCATGCATTCAATGGTCGCATTTTCCAAAATGCGGAAATCGCGCAAAAGCTTTTTTGTTCTGGATAGCCCTAATATAAGCGCACCTGGTGCACCCAAAATTGTCCACAAAACTCTGTAACATTCAACCGCAAACTTCACTCAATGAGGACCACCTTCGTCGACTGAAAAAATCTCAAAACTTTGCCGGGCTATTACTTTTTTCCAGAAGCGTGATTTACAGGCCCTATCGGCGTGTAATCCCCAGTTATCAGCTTAACAATTGTGCAAAGTTTGAGCCAAATCCGTAAACTGGTTGCAAAGTTACAGGCCAAATATGGTGTGCAGTTTTGCACAGCTGTTTTTGGGCTACCGTAAGATTTCAAAAAGTACCCCTAAGAGAAAACTTTTTGAAACTTGCGCCAATCGATACTCCAAACCACGGGCTACAACCGACCAATAGACGTCGAAACTTGATTCGGCCTAAAAACAAAAAATATTTCCAAATCTCGTTTTCTCTGCGCCACCCTGTAATATTGACACAAGTTCGTTTTACACCTGCACATATGAAATGACTCATAATACTCTTTAAAGCTTATCAGCAAAACACGCAGAAAGGACACGCTGACTATCGGTCTTTAAATAAGACTTATAAAGCAAGATCGCAGCGAACAAACGTGTCACGGTCGCACGATTATGTTGTTGTGGAATAGTGCCAAAGAAATTGATATCTGACACTTAATTATTCATCCCGTCTGCTGCTGAGGTTAGACGTTTGCAGTATTTGTTCATTGCTAATTTTAATGAAACTGTTAATTCCAGACCTCTGATAACAGGTGTTGAAATTTTTTGTCGCATTTTTTTGGTTATTGCACGAGCCAGGGTTGTCCATTTGGGACCAGTGAGGGCTCATTGAAAAGTTCTTTGCTTATTGCACGCGCGTTGCGCGTGCTTAGTCTTCTGATAGGGAAAAATGTCGCGAGCGAATAAGAGACTATGTTTACGCATGGAAGCAGACGTCCGTAGACGCTAAAAATGATCGACTCAAGTGTAACGCTGATTCGAATGATGGCATTATTTTTACGTACGTCGCCCATTCTCTGGGAAATTCGCTTCGATAATCGCGCTTTTGACGTTTTCTCGTGGCTTTTTTTCTCAGTTTGAGAGTTGAGCGAGCTTACCCGCACGACTTCCATGCGAACACATGGAGCCTCTTTTTCGCTCGCGACAGTATTGCCCTATCAGAAGACTAAGTACGCGCAACGCACATGCAGAAATGGCTGTCCGTGACAAAGCAATAAAAATCACAAACGTTAACATTAAAATGCGGATCCGCGAAATGACAGTTAATCTGAGATGGTACGTCACTTCTTGTGCCTTGTCTTTAAAACTTAATGTGTGACCAACAGGTTAACCCATAAAAAATGAGATTTGGCAATATTTTTTTCGGAGGCGGAATCAAACCTTGTCGTCTGTTGGCTGATTGCAGCCTAAGGGCTGTAGTATCAATTCCTGCTGCCATCATATATTTTTCTCTTACCGGAGTTTCTCGAAATTAGGCCCCCCCCCCAAATTTAAGTCCCGGGAGGCGTAAATTTGAAAGTCTTCTCGACAATTAGCCCCGGGGCGTAATTTCCGAGCTAAAATTGTACATTCGACAGAAAAAATAGTACCATTTATGTAGTCTTTTCTCATAACTGCGCCTTGGTATTTTTATAGATATGTGTGCGAAACTGCATTTAATTGCGCTTTTACTTGAATAAGGTCAACTTTCGCTGCTCAATGTTACCTTGCTTCAGTAAAATAGTATGTGACTGTAGTATTACAACACTACTATAGATCAGTACGTTTCCAGGCATTTCGCGAAATTAAGCCTCGGGGCGTAATTTTGAATGTCACGTGACCACCAAAAAGTACTTTTTTTCGTCAGCACCTCGGGGCCTAATTTCGAGAAAATCTGGTAGTGGTATTAGGTTGGCCGGAAAGTCTTTTCTTTTTTGATCTCTAAGTCTGAATGCGTATAACTCCGTGAAAACGCAGTCAATTTGAGTGCGGTTTTTTCGTTCGAAAGAGCTCTCTTTAACTTAAATTTACTTTTGTTAATTATTAAAATTAGTTAACTTTTCATCATTTTAGGTTAGTGAGTGGGCAAGTGAGATTTCAGCATCTGAGTGAGTCAGGTTCAGTGACCAATAACTCTAATAATACAAAACCAAATTCAATGCGGATTTTTGCATTTTGTAGATCTTTTGTAGACTTAGATTTCCTTATTTTAATCATAAGAATCCGATCACAATAACTCTTTTTACGAACTTTCTACGGAAATGGAAAATTTTGCATTTTCTCGCTTCTCTTAGGCATTGTTACCGCAAGCAGACCACATGCGCGAGCAACGTGAGCGAGACGAGCGAAAATGCAAAATTTTCCATTTCCGTAGAAAGTTCGTAAAAAGAGTTATTGTGATCGGATTCTTATGATTAAAATAAGGAAATCTAAGTCTACAAAAGATCTACAAAATGCAAAAATCCGCATTGAATTTGGTTTTGTATTATTAGAGTTATTGGTCACTGAACCTGACTCACTCAGATGCTGAAATCTCACTTGCCTACTCACTAACATAAAATGATGAAAAGTTAACTAATTTTAATAATTAACAAAAGTAAATTTAAGTTAAAGAGAGCTCTTTCGAACGAAAAAACCGCACTCAAATTGGTTGCGTTTTCACGGAGTTATACGCATTTAGACTTAGAGATCAAAAAACGAAAACACTTTCGGCCAACCTAATATATAGAGCTATTGATTTAATGCGAAGGGGAGGTCTCAAAATGAATTTATCATAGAAAGAGAACTCAATATTTTGGTTTTAGGAATTATTTTTTTAAAGTTTACAACTGAGCTTGACCATCCACCAGCTGAGTTATTCTCAATTGTGACATATTCTAGACTGCTTCGCAGCGCAGGGTTCTCCAGTATCTTTAAATGTGCAATCGTAATGCTTCCTGACTGAATACGCCATGAACGAAAAGATGCGTGAACTGATCAAGAAGTGTGGAGCACAGTTCACTAAAGCAATCGTTGACAGCCAGTGTCTTGATAACTTAATCGATCATCTCGCATCACGAGACCAATATGGACACTACGCACTGTCGCCATCAAACTTAATTCAAATAGGGGTAAGTTATGAAAAGTTTTGAATTCGGTGTCATCAGAAGCCCATTTATTATGCTTTTGCACGCAAAAATACTCCATTTGGTATCCTGATATGGGATTCCTCCTTGGGATTGTACTTTATGAGCCGCGAGTCGCAACTTCATTTTCCTTACAATACGGGAATCCACTAGGCAGTGTAGATTTCAAGTAGAGTGAAACCAGGATAAGTGCACATCGATCTGGTAGGAAAGTGTTGTGCAATTATCCGAGTGTAGTCTAAGTGCATAGTTCCTGACCCGGTTTTTGCTCAAATTCTTAAAATAAGCGCATTTGATTAGTTATAGAGCATTTCCACGTTATAAGGACATTTTCCAAAGCAAAGAGAACGCTTTCCTAATCAAAAGGGATATTTTCGCAAAAATCTGACTAGCAATATATCCTTTTTGAAATGGAAAGTGTCCTTGTTAAAGTGAAATTGAGATATAAAACAGTCCTTGTCACTAAAAAAAGCTTCAAGATTAACAAGGTTGAAAGACGCTTTGATTAACATAGGCATTGTTTGATGCACTTTACATCATATGCGCATATTTTTAAGTAACATTTGGGTGGAGTCACGCCTTTGTGCACTTATCCGGGTACAATTGTATACATATAAAGAATCCTATGCTTTGCATGATTGCAACTATTGATGTAATCCACAAACAAATATACCGTATTTACAGAAATAATGGCACAGGCTAAAATAATGTCACACTGTAGAGGGGGATCGAAACAATAGTGACACGGTGCCACTATTTCCGTAAATACGGTAATATTAAAATTTGAAACGATTTTTAAAAAAATTGTGACGTTTAAACATGAAAATCCAATATTTATTTAATAGGAACTTTATTATTAAAACTTTACTTGTAGGGATTAACAATAGCATTATTATTATAGGATGAAAAATATTATAAAAATGAAACCGAAAAGGTCGAAGCATTTTGGGAAATATTATGCGCAAAAGGCGATAAAACTATTGATCGCTTCTTCCAAGCAATTATTGATACTAAACAAACAAGACTGATAAACATTCTTAACTGTAAGTTATTTTTATCACTTATTTTAAAGGGAATAATAATAATTTAGCTCAATTGTCGCCGGAACAGCAAACTGGAAACGAAAGAACAAGGCGAGCTTTATCAATTAGTTCATTCGCTGTATGATTTAGTTACTTCCATCTTTAGTAACACCTATTGCGGTAATTCTGTCACAAAAGTTGATCGCTGCTGTTACGTAACTTTTAAATTATAATATCAAACGAATTGTGCGGCATAACACCCTGATTACTAGACTAAAAAATGGCATTTGAAACGAGACTGTAGCTTGTATTAGAAAATTTTGATAGCGTTGGAAACTATCAGCCCTCAAGCAATCATGAGCGCATTTTATGTGAGAGCTCAGCGAAAGTTCTGAGAATTATTTGATATCTGCAAACTGATATGCAATCAGATTCAACGCGGTTTTTTCCAATCTTCTAGAGCACTATTCAACTTATGAGGGAGTCCGCCAGGGGCCAATTTCATGAAACTAATGTGAATGTAATGACATTTCACATTACACATCGGATGTATTCACATGTTCACAGTTTTCAGTTTCATAAACGAAAATGTGCAATTGTAGCTACAATTACATTTGCCCCATAATTTCGCATTTGCTCCGTTAGATGATTTGAGTCCTAATGCGCTAAATATAATTTCGATTGACAAAGTACGGTACACCGTAATCAAATATGAAATTTGCCCTAAATTGATA